>QKWP01001242.1:68632-80222 GCA_003550325.1 Gigaspora rosea | reverse complement strand
GTGCATTGTTTTTGCAAAAATAATTTTTTGTTACATGCTGCTAATGTTGTGTAACATTGCACAAGTCTAATTTTGGTAACCTAACCTGGGTCGGCCAGCATTAAGCTTAATGCTAGTGGGCACTATTATGATAATGCCCCAGCGGGATTAGACATAACTCTGGCCCACCCTAACTCTAACAATTAGTTTTTAAGGTTCCTAGATTTAGGGTTAGGGTGGGCCGGAATTATGTTTAACCCCGCCGGGGGCATTATCATGATAGTGCCCACCAGCATTAAGCTTAATGCTGGCCGACCCAGGTTTAGATTACCAAAATTAGACTTGTATAACGTTACATGACATTAGCGATATGTAACCAAAAATTATTTTTGCAAAAACAATGCACTGAGCCTTTGTGTAACATAAGTGCATATATTATTTTGAATTCTAAAAATAGAAATTCTTGTGTAACCATGGTGCGAATAGCAAAAATCCATGGTGCGAATAGCAATTCCCATAATTTATTTCTGCAAAAGACAAGTTTTGAAATGTTGAAATGCGTTACAATTTTCATAATAGAAGGATGGTAATTTTGATTTTTTCATATACTTTTGTTTAAAAATATATTTAGGCTGGTGATTTTTTTTCGAATGCTTCTTCTCATCCATACAGATTGATTTTTAATGATGATAGATGAAATAGTAAAATTATATAAAAATTCTGTTATGACTGCTAAAGTTGTGAGCTTTTGTAAATTGTTTTTCGATTGCAACAACATTGTTTGCACATATACAAAAAATTCTATCTGGTCAATAATAAATAGATAGATACAAAATAAAGTATAATAATAATTTTGATTAATAATAAACTTGATTATTCATTATTATTTTTTTGTTCAGAATTTTTTTTTTGGTTTTCATAAAATTCATCAATTTTATTTTCTAAATCTTTTAATGATTTTTCCAATTGAGATATTTGAAATCTTGTACCATGCTTTGGACCATTCAAAACATTTTTTCTCCAATCTTGAGCATCTCTGAATAAGTCATCTTGTCGATTTTTTGGTAATATATCTCTTTCAATATGTTCATAATTTTCAAGACATTTTTGATGAAATTCCAAAAGATTTGATATAAATTCATATCTTTTTTCAAGATCAGGAAATATGTAAATAAATGCTTTGTCAGAAACATAATTTGTAATTTGCCAATTTTCATAGTCGATAAGTTCTTCAACAGTAGATTCAATATTATTATATCTGCTAGATGATTCTTCTTAAAAATTATCATTTTCAATTGCTTCTCTTTTGGCAGCTCTTTTTTGTTTATAAGAACTTGCAACTTTTGGTATTTTGAAAATAAAATTGGTTAATTGATTAAATATGCAATTAAAATTCTAACTGGTACTATAAGTACTAGTTAGACTTTTGTAAATAATAAAAATAAATACAAAAATAATAACATGCAATAAATTATTGTTACTAAAATTATACCAGTAAACATGTTTTAATATTTTTGTTAACATTTGATCAATAGATAAATTTAAAGTATTAATAATAGAGCAACTTTCTTTGCTTCCAATACTAAATCATACATATCAAAATCTCGGTTTAAAATATCTGATAAAACTTTTCCAATTATTTCTATTCCAGCTAGATCATCTAACTAATTACTTGGATTCATTCTTACTTCACATTCTATATCAAGTATCTGTTTGGATCTTTGATATAATTTAGTTTCGATTTCTGCATCAAGTACCAATTTGATTTCAGCATCTGGTAAAATTTTAGTTGTTGTATCATGACCCACAATGACAAATTCTTTCTTTTTGGTAATTGTTTGAATTACCTCGTTGATTATAGATTGAATTTTTGGTACTTTCGCAATTTCAGAAGCTCTCTGGCTTATTATTAAATTTTGATAAAATTGATTAATATATTCAATTTCTTTAATCACCTGATTATTTTTTATCAGAGGCCTACCTCCTATTTTTTAATATATATAGAGTCAGGTTCTTATATATAATTTCAACTTTTTTTACCCCCAGAAAATCACCTGATTTTTGTTACTCCCTTAAAATGGATTATTGAGTATTTCATCTTTAAAAAGATAAATTTCAATAATTTGAATAGTATTATTAAGATAAATTTTTTTTGCAAAATATTAATAAAAAAACTGCTATTGATGAATTGGTATTTGAGTTTTTCAGAAAATTTCTTGCCAATTGTAGTTTTTCCAGATGGACATAGATTTTTGATTATTTACTAATTTACTGCTAATGACCAAATTTTTATCTACTATATATAATTATTTTTTTGTACATTTATTATCGGTTTTACTAAATCACACCACTGGTGCTCAACACCACAATGATTTTCACCAATCAAATATTTTAAATGCAGTGTAAAGTAAAGATCAGGTGTAACATAAAATTTTTGTTGTTTTGTTATTTTTTTTAAAAATACCTTCTAACTCAAAATTTTATCTATGAAACCACCTTTTTTTTTTAAAAAAAAAAACCCCTGCGAAATTTTACTATATACTATGCCTCACCCTAACCCTAACTATTAACTCTAACTCAACATTTATCAACTTTAACTTTTGTTTGTTTTTTTGGTTATTTTTTTAATATTGATCTTTACGTTATACCACATACTGGTGTTGGGCACCAGTGGTGTGATTTAGTACTACTGTTTATTATTATCTGTATCTGTTTCTGTTTCTAATAGAATCTTATCATGCTTACATTTGTTCGAGAGTTTACCATAAAAATTTCAGCCTATTTGGTCAAATATTCATTAATTAACAATGATTTTTCATTTTATTTTTCAGATTCAGGATTTTTTAAAATTTACAATTTTGATAAAAAAATCAACTTTTTTTACAGAAAAACACCACTTTCTGGGTTCACTCTGAAAATTAATTGGTAAATTTTTAAAATGATCGATGCACAGTCATCTTCTGAATTTTAAAAAATCTTTCATCATTTTTCTTCATCATTGTCGATTATTTTCTGCCTAAATGATTAAGCCAAAATTATGATAATTCAGGCCAAAAATTTATAATTCAGGCCAAATCAAAATTCTTTCATCATCAAAATTTTTTATCATTTACCTTAGATTTTGGAGGGGTCTGACATCACACCCTTTTTAACTATAAACACATGGGTGGCAATTAATAATTTGTCACACCCTATTACAATGACTAAAATCACAAGCTTATTAATGACTAACGTAGTAGCCCGCACCACCAATCAGGTGCCACATGGCAGTGGCTCTGATTGGCTTGTTGGTTACTGTGCCTCAGAGTTGTAACATTATTTGATCACTACGTTACTCTACTAATTATTTAAAAACAATAAGTAAAGGACAAGTATTACATAATCCAACATTTTCAAATATTTCTATAATTTATTATTTTATTATACTAATCATGTAACAAATTAACAATATACCTATCACATGTTTATCCAACCAAATAGCAAAAAACCTTCTACTACTAACATACTATATAATAAATATTATTGTTATAAATTGCCTTATTAAATTTTCTATTTAATTAAAATTTTTATAAGTATAAACCTAATTATATATTATTGTAACAATATATATAATACCAAGGTAAGCATTTACACCAATACAATTTGTCTATAACAGAATTTTTACAATAAATTATGATAATAACACCAATACAAATTTGACATAATTATATAATGTATCACCAAAGTAATAAGTAAATAATTATTGTAAAAGCTTTTACTATACTATATAAATGCATTAATTTTAAATTTAGAATCAGTTTATTCAAGCAATTACCAAGAATTATTATTATTAAGAAGGGTGCATTGATTTATTATTTTTGCTTGCACATAGGCTATTTAATATTATTTTATTTACTATATACTTAATTAAGCCATAGACCTGATTCTACAACCATCACAATGTGCGTATATATAGAAATAATGCACAAACTGTATGTTGAAATAAATTTTTTAAATTGTTATTATTAATAAAGTAGTGAATTTAGACTTTTAATTTCTTGTATAAAATAATACAACAAGAATATTGTGTTCCATATAGGTGAAAGCTCCAATTTCAGTGATTATTTAATATGGTCTAGTGCAAAAAGATTTGTACACCAAAAAAAATTAATAAAAAAATTTTTTACATATGAACTAATAATTTTTTTAAAAAAATATGAATTTTAGATTATGGGAAAGTTTATTATGGCTTTTATTTAATTATTTTATATATTGTAGAAAATAAAAATTTTATTAATAGCAACTTTTTTAATATTTAATAAATAAAAATTTATATGATTTATATAGTAAAACATATAAAATATAGGTTTATATAATTTAGTGCATATAAGTTGTAATGCACCCATCTGATAAATCAATCAGATTATAGGATCAGGTGTAATGTAAAATCGAGAAGCTTATGAAACCATTCTTTGTGCTCTAACAAAAAAATTCCTTGCAAAATTTTACTATAAAGCCCCTTTTCTCAGCTACACACTATTCTAATCTCACCCTAGCCCTAACAAAAAAAACTGGGTTATTTTGGTTGTTTTGATTTCATATTACACCAAATCATATAAGGTGCGTTATAGTGCACATGTGCAAAAATATTAAATTCTAAAATATAAAAATCTATAAAAATTTTTGAAATTAAATTTTTTAAAAACTATTGCTTAGAATTTTTAAACTTTTTTTTTATTTAAAAGATATAATTTAATAGAATTTATAATTTTGTTTATTTTAAAATTTGAAAACTTAGCTCAGTATATAGAATTTAAATTAAATTATACTATTTTTAATGCATTTTTTTAAATTGAATTGAATAACTTTGAAGCCTAATTTCTCTATAACCTGTAATTCAAATTTAATAAAATTTATATTGTATATTTATTACATGACACCAAGGCACTTGCATAATACAAGTACATTATACTACATATTTGGTCTAAAAATAGCTAATATATGATTTTTTTAAAAAAAATTTTTTTATTTTTTTTTTGAATTAAAAAGTTTTATATAATATATAACTATAATATATAATAAAATAATATAAATAATTAATTTTAAAAGATATTTTATTAAAATATAAAAAAATTATATATCTGATACATACTATTAATAATTTATTAATTTACAATCACAGTAAAAAATTGATTTAAATTTGGTGTACAAACCTTTTTGCACTGCACCATATGAGTGATAATGATAAATAAAATTCGAGCTGATTATTGAGTATAAAAGTGACTATTTGATCAGAAATTATAAGCCCGATTTATAATAATATTATAAAAACAAATTGAGGCAAATCTGAATTGATAAAATTTAATCATTATAAGATTCAAATAATGGTTTAAAAGTAGCAAAAACTATATAAGCATTTTTATATTTATAAGAATTATTATTTTAACGAGAATTTATATTTCTAGTGATAATTTATATATCTGATATATATTTTATTAATCATGAAAAATTCAGGAACTCTACTTGATTCCGCGAAACCCGCGTGGATCCGTGCGTGATTCCCGCTGTTACTATCGAAAATGGGAGATATTAGACACGCCGGTTTAAGCTACTCGGATAGTAAACGAAGATTGGATAATTCGGATGGGCTTAGATGGATATCGGGTTGTAAGAATATTAGATAGTTCGAATTAAAAGATAGGGTGGGTTTATAATAAATAAAGAAGGAAAATATGTAATCACGAATAATGTAATCAAATAATGAATAGTGTATCACGATAAAATAATAAATCAAATAAACAATCGTTAAACTCATATGCAATAATCATTCAGTACAATATATAAATAAATAAATAAATCATGCAATAATCAGCAGATACGATATATAAAGAAATCACACAGAAGACTTTATTATAAAAGAGGAATTCACTCAGATAAACCTAAAGATACAAGAAGGGCGTATACATCTGTCTTTTATACATGTTAGATAGCTCAATTTCCCCGGGTCATTATCCACTAATACACATTTCCTTCAACACCAATATACTTTCCCCTCGCGTCTTTACCCAATTCAAGACTCACACCCGAAGCATTAATTTGAAATCCGCCTTTCTAACTCTTCATTGGGCTAGCAGATTTGCGATAATATTTAAAGGCTTCACGTGCTTAGTATTGTTCAAGTATGAATCTAATTCACTTTCATGCGTCGCAGATAATTTAGTATGGAAATCGGGATATCTATAGATAATAATAAGAAAAGATCTATATATGGGGGATGGCTAAAGCCATGTACCTCACGTGATTTTTTGAAATTTTAGTTAAAATTCGTATCAGAGACTGTTTAGCATTAGGGTCGGGGTTAGGGTTAGGACCAATATAGGTAATATTACCTTCCCGACATTTTTTATTAATGGCCCAAGATAGGTTTAGAATGCCGTTTTTATGTTCTTGCGTTTTTTTTGTTTTTTGACTTCGGGCTGATCCGTGTAAACAAAATTTCGCGACTCCGTTTGGTTGATTTACACGAAAATGTCACGTGGGCACATGGCTTTAGACGACCCCTATATATGGCAATAACATGGGGTGGGTATAGGCAGTGTTGTACACGGACATTGTCCCGCCGATTTTTCAGGGACGCGGACAGTCCGGGACGGGACGTCCGGGACATGTCCGCAATAATGTCCCAACATGATACATGTCCGCCGGGTAAAACCAATCAAATTGCGGAATTATACGAATTTTATTGGTAGATGATCACGTGTTGAGTCGCAAAATGTCCGGGACAAAAAAAATTCTGGGCGGACATGTCCCGGACGTCCCGTCCCGGACTGTCCGCCGTCCGTGTCCGTGTCCCATGACAACACTGGGTATAGGTATTATATTTTAGGAAGGGATATTTAAGGATGATCAAATTAAGATGATCGGATCATGATCATACAGGGATGGAAGAACAGGGGTGATGATCATAAGGAAGTTATGCAGATATGCGCAGAAAATTTTTAAAAATAACACCGCATCACGCGCGGATTTTTAAAAAAATCGGGATTTGCCCATCACTACTTATAAGCCTTTATTTATTTGAAGTGAAATAAATTAAGAAAAGGGTCATCAAGCTACATAAAAGTTTTGAACTTTAGTAGAATTTGTTAATGCGAACAAAGTTACTTAACGCGCTAAGGTGGATTTATGTGCTCTGTTTTTTTTTTTTTTAAAGTAAAAATTCGTTTAAATATCGATATTTCATAATTCAATGATCGGAAATGCGAATTTGTCACCAATTGATTCGTCTCGGTAAGACGAATCGAATTGTGTATAAACCACTCAATTCCGATCACAGGATCACGAGATATGTCGAATCCCTTAATATTAAAAATATTTCAATAAATCGAATATCGCTCATTTTATGAATTTTAAACACAAATCAAAAGTCTTTTAACTAAATAATACATTAATATGATTAAAAAAAATTAACTTGAATAAATGTAACGCGAAGTACACTACGCAAATATATATGAGTTTTAATAGTTTATTTAAATACATCGTCCACTAGAAAGATCTTTATACTCAATCAACTAAAATCAAAATGAATAGTAATAACAATATCCATGAACATTAAATGAATAAATAAAAGATTGAGTATGATCAATACCCATGTATTTAGAGCGAATAAATAAGAGGTTGAATATGATTAATATCTATGAATCGAATGGTTTATTATAGTATATCGATAAAAAAGAATTTAACAAAACTAAATTAATATGAACAAATAAAATAAAATTAATTAATGATTATTTATGAACTCGGAAATATAAGATTTTTATACCACTAGCTAATTAATACGAATAAATGAAATACAGAGTGTTAGCAAAAATTCATGAATTTGAATAGCTCATTTTAAAATACGTCGAGTAAAAAAAAAAAAACTCAACTTAACCAACCAAATTAGCGAACAAAGTAAATTAGATTAATAGCATGGTATAATTATTATTCACGAATTCGAATAATTATTTTAAATATACCATTTTAGCGAAGCTTATATAACTACCTTAGTTCGTGTTTTTTAAACGAGCTGTTCGAAGGATTTTTCGATCTTTGAACACTTTTAAAGCAACCCACAGTTTTGAAATACAAGAATTTTTTTAAAAGGTTTATTTTTGAATTTGATATTAAATATTCTGAAATCAATGTGGAAGTTGAGATGTACCGATTGTAACTTTACAGAATTACGTATTCAAAGTAACATTTTTCTGACGGACAATGAGTGTGTGTGGATAGTAGTACATAAGTATCATTGTTCACATAAATACTACAGATTCGGTAGATTCGGTTTTTATATTCGGATTCAAATCAGAAGGCCGAATTTAGGTTCAAACCAATGTTGGAAATCTCATATTCTCATGAGAACATACCTTTAAATTTGAGTATATTTGATATTCTGTTTTCTATGAAAAAAAATTTTGTGAACATAATAATCGAAAAATATGTTCTCTATATGAGTATAAAAGCATAATACTATATAAAATTAACAATGGGAATCTAGTGAAGTTCCAAAATCATTCGAAAAGAAAATTTATTAAACATAAGGACGAGAAAGGTTGGGACAAAAATCTGAATAAATTTCCGATATGTTCCGAACCAAGAATTTTTTAAAAAAATATGGAATAAATAAATTTTACTGACGAGAATATATGAAAAAATTAAAATAAATAAATTTGTTCTCATGAGAAAATAAATTTCAAAACAGATTTCCAACACTGGTTCAAACTCTAACTGTACATAATTTTGATTCCAGAAACTGATTAGGTAAATGAGTTAGATCATTTATCGAAAACAAGTCAGAGTAAGTCAGGCCAGAAACTGCAGGGACCCAGTAAGAATAATCCGTTTCAATTATCTCAGCTTTGGTCAATGACCTGTTCCATATTTCTGGTCTGTGACTTTACTCGTTACAACAATGTAACATATATGATATAAATAAATAAAGAAAACGCCCAACATAATTATATAATGATAAGGTTTTTTATATATGGAAATTTTATAAATATATTTATTACCATACTGTACCAATCCGATTATTTAAATACTGTACTTTTTTTTTAAAAAAAAAAAAAGTTTCAAGAAGACTTTAAACAATAAATGTTGGAACATTAAATAATTGTAACTTGAACAAAAATGATTTCTTCCTATACTTAAAACAAAACATGCGGGCAACCGTAAGCATCCGAAGATAAAACAATGACAGTGAGAATCTATACTAAATAACGCTTCGTCTTTCTGCAGCTTTATAATTGGCTATTCCTACTGTAGGTCACTAGTAACTTATAAATTTCATTGCAGCGATGTGTTTTCTAATTCTAAATGTACGTATGCACAATATCTGTGAATTTATATGCCCTACGAATACTGTATTTGCTGGATTACCATTACGAAAGAGAAAATTTAAGATGAAGCTACAATGAATTCGAATTGTTTGAAAGAAATTTTGGCAAAAGTAGAGGTTATGTTGTTTATCGATTACGATAAGCGTTATTGTAATGAAACTATTGTTAAGATCTGCCAAATTACTCCGAAAATATATACAGTTACACAAATTGTTAAACTTAATTCTTAAATAAATACCTATAAAGAAATCCTATTGTCTTATTGTTCCCAAAGACTGCATTAGCATGAGTTACTTAACATGCATGGCGTCTGTACTTGCATACACATAACCACTTGATATTTCATCCTTGCATTAATCAAAATATTTGAAAAAATAAATTTGCTGAAAATTTCATTGTCGTCTTCACTTTTTCATTTATTAAAATAACTTGTAATAATTTTTTAAATAAAAAATGTTTGGTATACTCAGACGCAAATCTCATAGTTTAGAGTCAACAAAGCATGGCCAAAATGTGTACGAAGAAGAATGTCGGCGTCTAATGCGTGTTGTTGAACTTTTAACAGCACAACGTAGGGATGCGATAGAAGTTATTCGTTCAGTAAATACCGGAATAACCGGTTTGATATCACTTTTACAAGAAAAAAATCCGGAACCAGAAGTCGAAACTCCTCAAATAAATGCAACCCAATTACTTAAAACTTTAGAAGAACAAATGAAAGATTCAGGTATTAATTATAATGAGGGTTTGGATTATCAATTCGATTGGGGTTATTTTGATAAAGATGACGAGTTTAATTCAAAAAATGACGAAGGATTAAGGACTGAATTAGCACTTTTACAAAGTTCAGTTAATCGATTACGTACTGAACAAATAAAGTTAACAACTACTTTAGACGAAAAGGATAAAGAAAAAGAAAAAATCCATAAAAGTCATGCTAATCGTCGATCGAAAGTATTTCCTGAAGGAACTGAATAGGTTGTTGATACTTTAATGTGTCAAAGATATTGTCAAAGATGTTTATTCAAAGATGTTTATAAAAAAATTCTTATTTTAAATTGTTGTTTGTTTGTGATAAAGAAAAATTCTGGTTTTTTTTATGTTCAAAGTAGTATTGTGTTTATATAAGTTATTTATTATTTAAATGTATAACTTTTTCTTTAGATATTTACAATTTTTATGTTTTATATTAGATTATATCACTGTATATAAAATTTGTTGTAAAGAATCTTTTCGATGAAATAAAAAGTAAAATTGTAAGTTGGTATTATCATCACCATGCAAAAAAAATTTTTTATCAACAATAAAAATTCCTACGAAAAAAAATGGAAGTCCTAAATATTTAGTAAACATATGCGAGAATTTGCATTGAGATATGCCCAAAAATCAAGTTTCTATTATCATTTATAATAGTATCTGTAAATTACTACGGTTTTGGTTTTTATTTTTGCTCGTTATACGCCATAAAAGATTACGTAGTACAGCTCACGTTAAATATTGAGACAGAAAAGTTATGGTAATATATCAAGTGTGATGCAATAATATGTGAGAAATAGACAATACGTGATGAATAGAGTCACGCGGGCCAATCAGATGCCGAGAAATGTACTGTAATTCTAAGTACTTTTCTATATTTCTTGTTTTAATAAATAAAAAAAAATCTGATTTACCACTAGGCCAGACCAATGTAATTCGGTGGCTTACGCCCCCTCCCCTCTTTTGTGAGAAGGATGTAACGTAAACCACCGAATTAAATTGGTATTTAGTATATCGTTAACACATGAACATGAATAGTGTGACGAATTATTTTTTTTTATTTTAGTTTTTATGTTGTAAATATTTTTAAATCATGTATACGAATAACGTAATGGCTTAACCCATGCAAGAGCGTATACACCCAAAATATCGCGTATACGCGATTACACATGCTTGTTAATTTTGCGCCACAAGCGTATACGCTAAAAATAAAGCGTATACGCGTAGAAAAAGAACGTATACACTAGGGTTGGTTAGGTTCCAGTTAGGTTCTGATAGGTTCTAAGTAAATTAATAATTTTTAAACTGATTTTTTATTTTTTAGTTCTTAATTAAAGTTATTAATTATAAAATTATGAACAATTTTAATTATAAGCATAAAGCAAAAAACTTTCTTTTAAGTTTATAAATTCTTTAAAATATTAATTTAGAACCTAGGTTCTGGAACCTAGGTTCTAAATTAATATTTTAAAGAATTTATAAACTTAAAAGAAAGT
>QKWP01001242.1:0-60603 GCA_003550325.1 Gigaspora rosea | reverse complement strand
CTTTATATTACATTCATTACATCATTTATGTCATTCATCCATTTTAACTACCATTATACGTACTACATTTGGCTCTGTCATTACTTATTAATACCAATCACAACACATTGATATAATTAATCTCAATTCGATCTCCTACACTTATCCATGTGTTACACATGAGATCTTCATTTCATCGTTACCATTATTACCTTTCGCTCTGCTAACTAGGGATTGGAATCGGTTTAGTCGACTAATTAGTCAACATAAAAATTTTTAAGTCGACTAACCCGATCCCAATCCGTACTACTAACCCAATCACTATTTTTTTCGTTTATATAAGATACCTTCTCACATGATAGGGATGTTAAGTAGCTGACTACTTTAGTTTTTACAGTACAATTTATATGTCACAGAGCTAATTTGACTAGGTTGGTTACATATAAATTGTGCTGTAAAACTAACGTAGTCAGACTACTTAACATCCCTAGACTCACATGGCATTTTCCACACCATGCTTTTGCGCTAGTGCGACCGTACCAAGCCACTACTTATTAGCTATTACGGCCATTACAATCATTACAACCATTACGCCCCTTACAACTATTACACCTATTACGACAATTATATCTATTACGACTATTACACCTTTTACGGCAAATCATTACAACTTTAAGGTAAAAGGTTGCAACTTTACAACTTGGCTAAACCTATTACGGCATGCAACCTTAATTCTCAATTTCTGGAATAAGATATTAATAATGTTTTTACAAGTATTTCGACATACGTGATTACTAAGATATATGTAATTTTTACATAAATAAAATATAGGGGTATGAAAATCTCAGGCTTATCCTGCATGAATTATATGATGATACGTATGTTCAACTTCCAATATCGTTTCTGATAATATGATGCATTTCAAAACAGCGCATTCTCTCACCCGCAGGATCAATTTCTTTTCAATAAATAGATTATATTAGTGTTGCAAATATTTTTTGTACACTTTTCGATTTTAACGATTTTAATTTTAAGCTTATTTATTTGATTTATATATTTTTAACAGATCACTGCCGTTTGAACTTTATAGATTTCAAGTATTCAAGAAAATTTGATGTTCGTATAGTCATCATTGTGTAATATCAATAGTTTATTATCAAATTTGATAGTTTCCTTGTCGTTTTCTTCAATCTTTTTTTTTTTTTTTTAAATAATTATTTTTCTTATTACTTTTTCGCATCGAATCGTAATCTATGCTGTACTGATTTCTACAATATCAAATTTTAACAGCTATAATTTTTCATAAAAAAAATTTTTTTTGAATTTGTTCTAAGTATTACTTGTATATTTTCATGATAATAATACGTGTTGTTTGGTTTTCGCGTTACTTGTTTTTTTTTTTTTTGTTGGTAGTTTCAAACACCTGTTCAAGCTTATTATTTATTTGATCATAACTGATAATAATAGTAAACAACAATATTCATAAAATGATTGACTATACGTACAAAGTAAAATTAAGTGTAATCTTTTAGACTTTTACTAAAACACACCTATGGTGTTTTGCCACCTATGTTACATTATATCAAAAACTAGCTAATTAATTAGTACGCGGTGCTCTAAGTAAAAATGATCTACACCCTAAAAATAGTGATGCAAATCGATGAAAATTTTTCAATCGATCAGTTGAATAAATAAATAAACGAAATGTAATACAGGTTGCAACTCAAACAGCCGGGTTGATGATCGATTGATTAATCGACCAATTGACTAGTGAATAATCGACCAATCGACTGGTCGATTAATTGACCAATCGACTAATCGATTAATCAATTAGTTGCCCAATCGATTAATCGATTAGTTGACTAATTGATTAATCGACTCAGTTGGGTCCGTAAAATTTAAAGGACTAATCGATTAATTCGATTTTCTATTTGTATCACTACCTTAAAGCCTCTGCCAAACTTTAACCCCTAACTCTATCATGAAAAATTTAAGAAATTTTATATATACAAAACTTACAACAAATTGAGAAAAAATCTATAAAATATAATAGGTATAATAGGTGCAAACCACCATAGCTGCGTTTTATAACAAATGAAGTTTTAATGCACTCAATTGAGATTAGTCCACACAAAGTTGATTTCNTTTTTTTTTTTTTAGATCCTAATTATGCCAATTGTTCGATTTTTGACATTTTATTTTTTTCGCGTCTCATCCGGACCACCCGATCGAGACCTTAATTTCCCGTAATTGCCCGATAGGACTGACGGAAAAAATATGAATGCGTTGTTGTGCAAAATGAAAAATTAGCCTTGTAACCTTATTATTCTATTGATTTACAGTTAATTAAAACAAAATCTGACCGACCGACGCAAATTTTCAGGTTCCATGTAATACAAAACGAATCAACTTTGCGTGGCTTTACTGTAGTATCACAGCGATGAATAATTCATAACTGTTTTGTGAAATAAGTTTCAAAATTAACAATACAATAAATTATTTGATTGTAGCAACTAAATTTTGATATTATTTAATGATTTAAATAGTATAGTTAATAATAATTTATAAATAGCAATACAAATTTGAATAGGACTATAACAGTAGAGTTATGAAAATAATTTTATATTGCAGTTTTGATGATTAAAATAATTGCAATCTATTATAGTAATTAAAACGAAAATATATGATTTAATGAAATTAATATATGACAGTTTAAACTATTTATAACAATAGTGATAACGATAATGATTAAATTAAAGTAACTTCATTAATTCTCTGATCTTTTGACTTCAAAAAATTATTTAAATATGTCAATAATCTCAAACCGATACAAATTCAGAGGAACAAAATAACTATTGAAGCAAAAAATTGCAGGTCTACCAAGAGAAAAAATTTGCCATTGTTCGAAGTAGTGAAATTTTGAACGTCCTGGAGAAATGGAAATTATTTTAACTAAGCTTACATCACTATTACTATATTACATGTAATCCCACATGACCACCAAAATCATTACGTAATTACTGTTTAAAATCTGATCCTGTAAACCCAACAGGTTAACGACAGATTATATATCGTTTTTATATAACTTAATTAAAATTTTTAATTAAAAATTTTTATTACGTAAAAAAGGTCATGTCATTCGAAATTATTTAAACTTTAATATGTATATATTACAATATTATTGGAGAATAACGGCAATTTGGCAAATGATCACGTGCCGCTCCACGGCACGTGTAACCAATCATTTGTCAAATTACTGTATTTGTTATGTTGTTATGCGTCGATAATCGATTCCGTCATTCGGGGATTGACGTATGTTATTTACTGATCCATCAATAACCCGAGTTATTCTCCCGTTTTATTAATTGACGGACGGAGGCAATTTCCCTATTGAGTTTGAATTAAATTGTGCCCAAAAATAATAGCGAAAACCCGTAATGAACAATTAGTAAAACGGGGAATAATGTTCATATAATTACTTTCATAAATCTTTTTTTTTTCTTTATTGATATTATGGAGCCGCAAACATATAGTTTTCTGTCTCGTAAATCCTTCGATAGAACATCAGAAAGCATGAAAACCAAAAAAAAATTAATCGAAGCTCAATGTGTATTAATCGTTATAATGAATGTTTAAATATATTAAAAAATTAAAGCCTTTAGTACGATTAAAAGCTAAAACACTGGATTAGTAATACTTTTAAGATACTTCGTATCTGTATGAAAGAAGAGCTTCATTTACTTAAATGAGATGAAAATAATTTGAGAACACAAGTTTGCCTAATAGTGATCTGTGCTGCACATCAGGCAACAGAACATTAAGGGTAAACAAAAATAAACTTGGAAAAAATATTATTTTTGTTGTTATCGATATTAAATTTAATAATGTTAATAGTTTTTTTTTTTTAGTGATCCAAATCTTAAATCCTCCATACAAAAAATTAAACCCAAAAAAATTTATAACGGTCACTGCCTGTCAAAAAACCAGTTGTGAAACAAAATCATGCACTTGCCGAAAAAAATAATTCAAAATGCTCGAGGAGGTGTGGCTATGCCAATGCAAGAATAAATAACAAGTTTTATTTAAATATATTTTTATATTGGTAAACTTCATACCGATACCAATTTCAAAGTATAACCTACCTACGTTATTCTTGGATTCGCAAAGATTTCATGTCAATCCTTGAATGACAGGAATCAATAAACGACGCATAACATATTCACCGATAATGGTGGTGTTATCCGGCAATTTATGATAATGATTCATAGGAAGTTATCTAATTTGAATAAACGTGTTTACATGAAAAAAATACAAAAAAAAATAATTTCACAATCATATGAGTTAGTCGGATAAGGGAATGGCCAGGTGATTTCATTATACTATAGCGACATATCCTCCTCCCCCCACCTAACTGATAATAAAATCTTTCACCAATATATTTTATAGACCTGAGCGAATTACGATAACCCCTCCCTCAAAGTAATCACCTGATTTCTGCCCATTCCCTAACTTTATACTGTATACTATAACATGAAATATTCACAAATTTCAAATTTATTGCCAATAAAAAGTTTTTTGTTTTCGTTCATGCCAGGATTTTTACCTAGTTCGAGTTTTTATGTACCTATCATTTTTTGAATTTATTTCAACTATTCCTTTTGTCACAGAAGACTAAAAGACTATTTAAGAAGGTCAGTCATCTATATTAGATATATAATCAATTTGATAAAATAATGAATAAGCTATATCTTATAAAGAATTCTTTTGTACGGTCGATAATTATCTTTTTGCAATATTATCGTTGTCAAGAAGGTTGAATTAATTTTGTAGAAAGCTGTGTGCTGTCAGGTGATTTGAGAATTTTCTACTATATGGGTTTTCAACTTCTTCAATTAATGAATTGTATGAACTTTAGCGAACCTAAATTGAAATTAGTAATATATAACTAAGTAATGTAAAATAAATCCATCAAACTTTTCTAAAGACTTATAATTGCATTAAATCTACTTGTGCACCTCTGTTTTCAATATTGCGGTATCTATATTTTATAAACAACATCGAGAACTTTGGGTATTATAGCATTTTCTTGCATTTCACGAAAACCATCCATCTTTTTTTTTCTTTTATTTATATGGGTTAAACCTTCAATACATGTTTTTCTTTATTATTTTCAAATTCATTAATTTATTTGGTCGTTATTATTTGGCAGGATGAACAATATTTTGAATTTGATTAGGTTAAATAATCAGTTTCTATTATGAATATTTGGTAAAAAATTTTTTTGTTATTATGTTATAAACAAATATTGTAATATTACTGTATTAAGAGGTATTGTAATAAACGACTAATAAATGGCATCATATGTTTTTAATCAAAATTGTCGGTAAATAATTTTAACTCCGTACGTAACTGATTTTAGCGCCATGATAAGTTCGTGCGTTACATGTTGCTATTGGCATTTTAAATAATGCAAAAATTATTAAAACATAAAAATATAATTTATTTTTACAAATTTGCTTTTATAATAACCAAATTATTTATTATCGCTAATACACAATTTAATAGGCTTCAGATTCTCGTTAGTTTCATTATAGATCCTTGCTTTTCTCGGCTTTGTTGTTAAATTTAACAATGAATTAGGCTTTGCTGTTGTTGGTAGTTTAGCATTATAATTTAGTAATTATTTATGGTAGGCCGAAAATTTTAAGTTATTTCTTTCCATCATGCACATTATTACTAGTTCTAATTAGGTCTATGCGAGTGTATATACAAGAGATGGCACCGAAACCTTTTTTGGCGATTCCGTAAGTTTCGGGTTTCGGATTATAGCTTCCGAAACCTTATCCGAAACCCGAAACCTCAATCGAAACCCGAAACCTCGACCGAAACCCGAAACCACAACCGAAACCCCGAAACATCAATAATTTATTTGTTTATTCTCTCCAAAGTTGGCGCCGAAACCCTTTTGTGCCAAATCCGAAAGTTTCAGGCTTCGGATTATAAACTTCCGAAACCTTATCCAAAACTTGAAACCTCATCTGACACCCGAACCTCATTCGAAACCCGAAACCTCACCTGAACACCAAAAACTACACAAGCTTCCATTTATTGCATTAATGTATTATACCTCTTTCAGATGCACTGAAGTATGCTATGTGTCTCTTCAATATACATTAATCGCATTGATGTATGTTATATATCTCCTTAAAAAATACAATAAAATTTGAATATCCAGCAATATTTGGACCGAAATACATCCAACAATTTATTGCATGCGTGCAGTCCTTTTTGTTGTTATGATTCACAAGTATAACATGAAAGGTATAATTCCGGAGTTTATATTCTGACAATCAAGGTTGCTTTTGCAAGCATCAGTTTTTTTACATACTACGCAAAAACTGGATACAATATCAAGTAATAATAAGTAATTAGTACGTCAATATCTACTAATTATAGAATTAATAAGCTACCGCAGAATTAAATAAATTGTTGGTATCAAAAGTCGTCAAATACTTATCGATTCACCATTGGCAATTTTTTCTATCGCCCTAGAATTTTGAAATCAATTGTAATGGGTTCGTATTATTTCGCCGACAATCACTTCACCGACATAACATTCTACCGACAAATACTCACCGACAAGTTCATTTTACCGACAGTTTGTTTCACCGAAGTTCATTTTACCGACAAGTTTTTTTTCAAAAACCACCCTAACTTTAGCCCTAATTCTACCTAATTCTACCCTGACCCTAACGATAATGACCAGAATTACTTTGTCGGTGAAATGAGCTTCGGTGAAATAAACTGTCGGTAAAATGAACGTGTCGGTGAATAATTGTCGGTGAAATGTTATGTCGGTGAAATGATAGTCGATTAATTGATTGCCACCCGTTGTAATAACGGTATGATATTAAAAATAAAGTTGACCAGCTTTAAAAAAAACCGAACAAACCGAGTCAGTAAAAAAAACATAATTAAAAAAATGATCTATATAATGTTATAATTTATTCAAAATAATTTTACATTTTGGGTTCATTAAAATAAATCAACTTTACAATAAATTTTAAAGGCTTCAATATTATATTTTTGAGTTTCGGATTATAGGTTTGGGTTTCGGATTATAGTTTCGGGGTTTCGGGTTTCGGAGTTTCGATTTTTTTTAAAAAATCCGAAACTAGTTTCGGATTAGAACCCTCCCGAAACCAGTTTCGGGTAGGTTTCGTTTCGACGCCATATTTGGTTTAAAGCACTTTTTTTTTTAAAAAAAACAAAGTAAAATAAAGAAAAAAAATAAACTACAGAGACAAAAAAAAACAAATAATGTAAAAGGATTTATAAAGTTATAAGATCCCAAAGTTTAAAAAAGATTTTTATCCTTCATCCGTTAAAAATTTAATAAAAATTATTATAAAAAAAGCTAATCCGTATTTATCCGATTTGTCCGGTAGCTTACTATGATAATGCTTGCCATTATGTACATCTTTAGTAATTTGGCTCAGCCGGGCAAGTTACCGTTTTTTGCCCAATAATGTACGTATTATTCATATCCGGATTTTATAATCCGGATCCAAGTAGTATCCAAGTGAGATTGCACGCTAAATGAGAGATATATATATTACCCTATATTTATGTTTACTTTCGAAAAATTTTCTCAACATTGCTTTTTTTTTATTCATTTTTTTTTTGTGTTTCACAAATCTTATTTTGCAATTCCGCTCAGCACCATAAACATTAATCGAAATTATATTCTGCGGCTATATTTTATCGCGCATACGCCTATCTATAGTAGTAAAACTTTATTTAAACCCATTTCATATTTTTGCTTTTTATCATATTTAAAAGTAAAATGAATCATTATAATTCGGTTCATCATAAAAAATCGACTAATTTAGATCCTTTATAATCTCGGAAATAAGTATCGACATGGAAAAGGAGTTACAAAGGATGAACGTAAGGCGTTCTTTTATTTTCAAAAATCTGCCGATATGGGGCACGCTAAGGGAACATTTCAAGTTGGATATTGGTACGAAAAAGGAATTGGAGTTGAAAAGGATGAACATAAAGCATTTATTTATTATCAAAAATTAGTAGAGATGAGGAATGCTAACGGGACATTTCAAGTTGGATTCTGCTATGAAAAAGGAATCGGTGTTGAAAAGAATGAACACAAAGCATTTATTTATTATCAAAAATCTGTTGAGATGAGACATGCTAATGGAACATGTAAAGTTGGATATTTTTATGAAAATGGAATTGGAATTGAAAAGGATGAACATAANATTAAATCTACTTGTGCACCTCTGTTTTCAATATTGCGGTATCTATATTTTATAAACAACATCGAGAACTTTGGGTATTATAGCATTTTCTTGCATTTCACGAAAACCATCCATCTTTTTTTTTCTTTTATTTATATGGGTTAAACCTTCAATACATGTTTTTCTTTATTATTTTCAAATTCATTAATTTATTTGGTCGTTATTATTTGGCAGGATGAACAATATTTTGAATTTGATTAGGTTAAATAATCAGTTTCTATTATGAATATTTGGTAAAAAATTTTTTTGTTATTATGTTATAAACAAATATTGTAATATTACTGTATTAAGAGGTATTGTAATAAACGACTAATAAATGGCATCATATGTTTTTAATCAAAATTGTCGGTAAATAATTTTAACTCCGTACGTAACTGATTTTAGCGCCATGATAAGTTCGTGCGTTACATGTTGCTATTGGCATTTTAAATAATGCAAAAATTATTAAAACATAAAAATATAATTTATTTTTACAAATTTGCTTTTATAATAACCAAATTATTTATTATCGCTAATACACAATTTAATAGGCTTCAGATTCTCGTTAGTTTCATTATAGATCCTTGCTTTTCTCGGCTTTGTTGTTAAATTTAACAATGAATTAGGCTTTGCTGTTGTTGGTAGTTTAGCATTATAATTTAGTAATTATTTATGGTAGGCCGAAAATTTTAAGTTATTTCTTTCCATCATGCACATTATTACTAGTTCTAATTAGGTCTATGCGAGTGTATATACAAGAGATGGCACCGAAACCTTTTTTGGCGATTCCGTAAGTTTCGGGTTTCGGATTATAGCTTCCGAAACCTTATCCGAAACCCGAAACCTCAATCGAAACCCGAAACCTCGACCGAAACCCGAAACCACAACCGAAACCCCGAAACATCAATAATTTATTTGTTTATTCTCTCCAAAGTTGGCGCCGAAACCCTTTTGTGCCAAATCCGAAAGTTTCAGGCTTCGGATTATAAACTTCCGAAACCTTATCCAAAACTTGAAACCTCATCTGACACCCGAACCTCATTCGAAACCCGAAACCTCACCTGAACACCAAAAACTACACAAGCTTCCATTTATTGCATTAATGTATTATACCTCTTTCAGATGCACTGAAGTATGCTATGTGTCTCTTCAATATACATTAATCGCATTGATGTATGTTATATATCTCCTTAAAAAATACAATAAAATTTGAATATCCAGCAATATTTGGACCGAAATACATCCAACAATTTATTGCATGCGTGCAGTCCTTTTTGTTGTTATGATTCACAAGTATAACATGAAAGGTATAATTCCGGAGTTTATATTCTGACAATCAAGGTTGCTTTTGCAAGCATCAGTTTTTTTACATACTACGCAAAAACTGGATACAATATCAAGTAATAATAAGTAATTAGTACGTCAATATCTACTAATTATAGAATTAATAAGCTACCGCAGAATTAAATAAATTGTTGGTATCAAAAGTCGTCAAATACTTATCGATTCACCATTGGCAATTTTTTCTATCGCCCTAGAATTTTGAAATCAATTGTAATGGGTTCGTATTATTTCGCCGACAATCACTTCACCGACATAACATTCTACCGACAAATACTCACCGACAAGTTCATTTTACCGACAGTTTGTTTCACCGAAGTTCATTTTACCGACAAGTTTTTTTTCAAAAACCACCCTAACTTTAGCCCTAATTCTACCTAATTCTACCCTGACCCTAACGATAATGACCAGAATTACTTTGTCGGTGAAATGAGCTTCGGTGAAATAAACTGTCGGTAAAATGAACGTGTCGGTGAATAATTGTCGGTGAAATGTTATGTCGGTGAAATGATAGTCGATTAATTGATTGCCACCCGTTGTAATAACGGTATGATATTAAAAATAAAGTTGACCAGCTTTAAAAAAAACCGAACAAACCGAGTCAGTAAAAAAAACATAATTAAAAAAATGATCTATATAATGTTATAATTTATTCAAAATAATTTTACATTTTGGGTTCATTAAAATAAATCAACTTTACAATAAATTTTAAAGGCTTCAATATTATATTTTTGAGTTTCGGATTATAGGTTTGGGTTTCGGATTATAGTTTCGGGGTTTCGGGTTTCGGAGTTTCGATTTTTTTTAAAAAATCCGAAACTAGTTTCGGATTAGAACCCTCCCGAAACCAGTTTCGGGTAGGTTTCGTTTCGACGCCATATTTGGTTTAAAGCACTTTTTTTTTTAAAAAAAACAAAGTAAAATAAAGAAAAAAAATAAACTACAGAGACAAAAAAAAACAAATAATGTAAAAGGATTTATAAAGTTATAAGATCCCAAAGTTTAAAAAAGATTTTTATCCTTCATCCGTTAAAAATTTAATAAAAATTATTATAAAAAAAGCTAATCCGTATTTATCCGATTTGTCCGGTAGCTTACTATGATAATGCTTGCCATTATGTACATCTTTAGTAATTTGGCTCAGCCGGGCAAGTTACCGTTTTTTGCCCAATAATGTACGTATTATTCATATCCGGATTTTATAATCCGGATCCAAGTAGTATCCAAGTGAGATTGCACGCTAAATGAGAGATATATATATTACCCTATATTTATGTTTACTTTCGAAAAATTTTCTCAACATTGCTTTTTTTTTATTCATTTTTTTTTTGTGTTTCACAAATCTTATTTTGCAATTCCGCTCAGCACCATAAACATTAATCGAAATTATATTCTGCGGCTATATTTTATCGCGCATACGCCTATCTATAGTAGTAAAACTTTATTTAAACCCATTTCATATTTTTGCTTTTTATCATATTTAAAAGTAAAATGAATCATTATAATTCGGTTCATCATAAAAAATCGACTAATTTAGATCCTTTATAATCTCGGAAATAAGTATCGACATGGAAAAGGAGTTACAAAGGATGAACGTAAGGCGTTCTTTTATTTTCAAAAATCTGCCGATATGGGGCACGCTAAGGGAACATTTCAAGTTGGATATTGGTACGAAAAAGGAATTGGAGTTGAAAAGGATGAACATAAAGCATTTATTTATTATCAAAAATTAGTAGAGATGAGGAATGCTAACGGGACATTTCAAGTTGGATTCTGCTATGAAAAAGGAATCGGTGTTGAAAAGAATGAACACAAAGCATTTATTTATTATCAAAAATCTGTTGAGATGAGACATGCTAATGGAACATGTAAAGTTGGATATTTTTATGAAAATGGAATTGGAATTGAAAAGGATGAACATAAAGCATTCATTTATTATCAAAAATCTGCCGACATGGGACATGCTGGTGGAACATGTAGAGTTGGATATTGTTACGAAAATGGAATTGGAATTGAAAAGGATGAACATAAGGCATTCATTTATTTTCAAAAATCTGCTGAGATGAAACATGCTATTGGAACATATAAAGTTGGATATTGTTATCAAAATGGAATTAGAATTAAAAAGGATGAACATAAGGCATTCATTTATTATCAAAAATCTGCTGATATGGGGCACGTTGATGGATCATTTCAAGTTGGATGGTGTTACGAAAATGGAATTGGAATTGAAAAAGACGAACGTAAGGCATTCATTTATTATGAAAAAGATGCAAAGATGGTCCACGCTAATGGAATATTTCATGTTGGATATTGCTACGAAAATGGAATTGGAATTGAAAAGGATGAACATAAGGCATTCATTATTATCAAAAATATGAAAAGATGGGGAACACTAAAGGAACATTTCAAGTTGGATATTGCTATGAAAATGGAATTGGAATTGAAAAGGATGAACATAAGGCATTCATTTATTATCAAAAATCAGCAGAGATGGGGTATGTTGACGAAACATTTCAAGTCGGATATTGTTATGAAAATGGAATTGGAATTGAAAAGGACGAACACAAGGCATTCATTTATTTTCAAAAATCTGCTGAGATGAAAAATGCTAATGGAACATATTCAGTTAGATATTTTTATGAAAATGGCATTGGAATTGAAAAGAATGAGCATAAGGCATTCATTTATTATCAAAAATCGGCCGAAATGGGGCATGTTAATGGAATATTTCAAGTTGGATGTTGTTATGAAAATGGAATTGGAGTTGAAAAGAATGAACACAAAGCATTTATTTATTATCAAAAATCTGCGGAATTGGGGAACGCTAATGGAACATATAATGTTGGATTCCGTTATGAAAAAGGAATCGGTGTTGAAAAGAATGAACATAAAGCATTTAATTATTATCAAAAATCTGCCGATATGGGGCATGCTAAGGGAACATTTAAAGTTGGATATTGTAATCAAAATGGAATTGGAATTGAAAAGGATGAACTCTTAGCATCATTATATTATCAAAAATCTTTCTATATGGGGAATGTTAATGGAACATTTCAAGTTGCAAGTTGTTATCTTAATGGAATTGGTGTTGAAAAAGACGAACATAAGGCATTCATTTATTATCAAAAATCTGCTGATATGAGACATGCTGATGGAACATTTCAAGTTGGATGTTGATATGAAAATGGAATTGGAATTGAAAAGGATAAACATAAGGCATTCATTTATTATCAAAAATCAGCAGAGATGGAGTATATTAACGGAGCCTTTAAGGTTGGACGTTGTTACGAAAAAGGAATTGGAGTTGAAAAGGACGAACATAAGGCATTCATTTATTATCAAAAATCTGCTGAGATGGGACATGCTAATGGAACATTTAAAGTTGGACGTTGTTACGAAAAAGGAATTGGAGTTGAAAAGGACGAACATAAGGCATTCATTTATTATCAAAAATCTGCTGAGATGGGACATGCTAATGGAACATTTAAAGTAGGATATTGTTACGTAAATGGAATAGGAATTGAAAAGGATGAACATAAAGCATTTAATTCTTATCAAAAATCTGCGGAGATGGGGAATGATAATGGAACCTTTCAAGTTGGATATTTTTATGAAAAAGGAATTGGAGTTGAAAAGAATGAACATAAAGCGTTTATTTATTTTCAAAAATCTGCAGAGATGGGTAATGCTACAGGAGCATGTAGTGTTGGATATTGTTATCAAATTGGAGTTGGAGTTGAAAAGGATGAAAATAAAGCATTCATTTATTATCAGAAATCTGCAGAAATGGGAGATGCAAAGGGTGCATATAATGTTGGATATTGTTATGGTGAAGGAATTGGAGTTGAAAAGAATAAACATAAGGCATTCATTTATTTTCAAAAATCAGCAGAGATGGGGCATGCTAGAGGAACAAATCAAATCGGTATTTGTTATTTGGAAGGAATAGGAGTTGAAAAGGATGAAAAGAAAGCATTTGAATATTTTAGAAAATCTGTAAGTTTGGGTCATAAAAGAGGAATTTTTCAAGTTGGTGATTGTTACCGAAATGGAATCAGTGTGCCGATGGACTTACAACGAGCCAATCATTGGTATCGAGAAGCAAGAGGTATAAAAATGGTAAAAAATAAATTATTATACGAGAACATAAATGATAGTCTAGAAAAATTAAAAAGTATCAATTATCATGGATTCCTTATAATGAATTCACAAATATTCAAAAGATAGGTGAAGGTGGATTTGCAACTGTATATTATGCGTATTGGCTTGATAATACAAATTATTGGATAAACGTTGCACTTAAATTGATTCATCGTTCAAGTCGTTGTGATCAAGAATTTATCAATGAGGTAATATTTTAATATACTGCAGTCAAGAATTTAATAATGATTTGATATTAATATTTCATATAAATTTAACTGAATAATAGCTGCAAAAGTATTGTAAGATCGGATACGAAAATCCATCATTCATAAGATGTTATGGAATATCAAGACATGATATCTCTAAAGATTATATGATCGTTTTAGATTATGCGAGTAAAGGTTCTTTGCGTAAAAATCTTTGTTCGGTAGCAAAAATGGAGTGGAAAGAAAAATTGAATCTGTTATATTGCATCGCTTCAGACCTTGAATCAATCCATTCTCAAGAATTAATTCATCGAGACTTACGTTCTGGAAATATCTTGCAAGAATATTTACATAGTGCGTATATAACTGACCTGGGTCTTTCTATATCATTTAATATGAATCAAAAAGGAGAAATTCATGGTGTTATGCCATACATAGCACCTGAAGTCTTAATGGATAAACCATTCACGCAAGCGGCTGATATTTATAGCCTTGGAGTTATCATGTACGAAATATCAACTGAAAAAAGAGTATTTGACTGTGAATCTTTTAATAATGATTTTGCATTAAACATTTGTCAGGGCAAAAGACCAGAATTTGATGTGGGAATACCTGATTGTTACATTAAACTTGCCAAGAGATGCATGAATCAAGATCAGAATAAACGACCTACTGCAACTGTTATTGTTAATATAATTGGTTGCTGGATTGACGGGCTGAATCTGGATGATAATAGTGAAATTAAAAAGCAATTCTTAGAAGCCGATACAATTAAGCTTAATGTTGAACGACCAAAAAGCCCGGATCACATGTACACTAGCAAACGCATCAGCACAAGAAAGATAAAAGAACAGTTATCACAATTATCAGAATTGGGAAAGAAAATGATAATTAGCCTTAGCGAATCTAACGTTTCAACTAGCTAATAATTATATAGTGGTCTATCGTTAATTGATGATAACATGTTTTAAATTTACTTCCAATGATGTTACATTGTGGATACATGTTGTACCTTGGTATTGTAATACACAGACCAGCCATTCCAGATCCAATTTTTTGTACGTGATTAAAAATAAAATAGACAAATAAATTAAGGTTCAGGATAATAAAAAAATAAAAAGATTTTTTGGGAGCATTTTTTTTTTATTTTCATATTAAAAAATAAATGACCACAAATAAAGTTTTATTGATAAGATAAAAAATTATACCAGTACGATCACATGAATGTGTAACATGAAATGTGAGAGGGATGGTTTTTGGTCGTGGCCTATGCTGATTTTCGCAAAATCCTTTTTTAGTAGGAATAATGAGTTTCATTATTGGAAGGAGTTTTTGCATATGACCCACATGTAGGTCACACTTTATGATGCAACTGATTATTAATTATATATGATGCAAACATATAATCGCTATGTAATTTTAATTTATTATACTGTATAAATTTTTTTTTGATCTTTAACTCACAGTAAAACGGCGCACGTAAGTTCGTGAAACTCAAAATTTCCAAATCTGCCCTCGTTTGCTCTAATTGCGGTAATTAGCTAATCTTAACTAACTTATTTAAGTGAAAAATGCATTAAAAAAAAGCAACCTTAAGTATTACAACTGTTATATAGTCGCTTATTGCTTGATTTCTGCACTGAGCTGTGCTGGGCTGAGAACTAACGTAGAAAAATTACACTGTTAAGATCATATCGTTAACATTATCATCGTTGATATTTTATTATTCATAAAAAAAAATTCAGTTGCACTTAGCCGTTTATGATTTATCCAAAACCATAGTCAGACCGTGAGAAAATTTAAAATAAAGATCAGTTATGCGATACTATTTAAATCTGTAATATATCACTTGCATGTTAATGCCGTAATATATTCGTCATAAATCGTAATTGATCTATTACTATGAATTAATAATCAGTTGTCATATATTTATATTTATTTTTTAATAAAAATCGACTTTCGGTCGTTACGCGCATCTGAAATTTAACAAATAGACTTCCGTTCGATATGCACACATTGTCTCTTTGAAATTAACTGAGATATGGATAATGTTAATAACATGTGTTAGTGAGTCACATACTGTGTATCGCCAGAATGGTAAGGTAACTCATGATAAAACTATAATAATTTTTTTCAATGCGAATTAACTCATTCCTAACCACATATTGTGATTTATAGAATAACAAGCAAGTTTTACATGAGTATTTTTACAGTAATTCTTGATAAAAGCCACAATAATTTTGGTACAAACTCAACATTAAAACATATTATCTGTCGGGTAAGTTTGTAACAGAATTTTTTATAGAAATTCATGATAGAATTTACGAAAATTTTTTACAGTATCTAATGATGCCCTTAATGCAAATTGACTCAATTTTAATTGCATACTGTAGACACTGAATAGCAAGATGATTTTTGTAATGTAAGTGTAAGGGTGGCAATCAATTAATCGACAATTACTTCACCGATATAACATTTCACCAACAATTATTCACTGACAAGTTCATTTTACCGCAGTTTGTTTCACTGAGTTCATTTCACCGACAAAGTAATTCTGGTCATTGTCATTAGGGTCAAGGTAGAATTAGGTAGAATTAGGGCTAAAGTTTGTGTGCTTTTTGAAAAAAATCTTGTCGGTGAAATGAACTTCAGTGGAACAAACTGTCAGTAAAATGAACTTGTCGATGAGTATTTGTCAGTAAAAGCTATGTTGGTGAAGTGATTGTTGGCGAAATAATACGAACCCATTTTGTAACAGGATTTTGCAATTTAAATGCAAAATTAACAACCTTAATCACGTATTGTATGTCAAGTCAGTTGTAATAGAATTTTTTACTAACTTGCCTTTTATAGTTACTGGAATGGTTGTAACAGAATTTTTACAACAGGTCACAATAGAAACCACATCATTTTATTCCAAAACAAACCATCTCAACTTTACCTATTTTATATTTTAGAACAACTAGTAAGTTTTGTAACAATTTTCTAATTAACATTACACAGAATTGAATTACTAAAAGGTTGTTCTTTTTTCTAGAGCAATATATTATTTTATTGGCAAGTGCTGATGGGTTCCATGACCATTCAGACAATGCATCTCTTATTTGGTGATTAGACACCGTTGCTGCAATGACAGTGCAAGGAAGGTGTGTACGAAGTTTAATTTAGTCTACTTTAATGATTGAGTTTCAAAAGAATGTAAATTACCAAGATGAATGTGAAGCTTAATTCTGTTCATTTTAACAGTTGTGATTCAAAAGAATGTATGATTAACCGTAAACAGTATGAAGTTTAATTTGTTCCCTTTAATAATTGTGTTTCGAGAAATATATGTATGATTAACGTAATCATTTAAATTATATTCACTTTAACAATTATCAGGCTATCCAATTATATTTTGTATCATTTAGGTAAATTAAATAGATTAAATCCAAAAAATATAGTTAAGAGTTAGTGAGAGGTTTTTCTCTTATCCTGCACATGTGATCGTACTGGTCCTGCATAGCATCGCATGCTGTGCAGCTATCTTATATTTATAAATGTGAATGTAAAGAAAAAAACTTTGATTTTTTTAAAATTTACACTCCTGTAAATGCTAGAACCATTGTTGCTTGATTCCCCGAAAGTTAGTTCCTGCCTGCTCATTTTTCCAACACTATATTATAGATGCTTAACGCAGCTGATAAAGAATGACTAAACCTTGACGCAACTTGACGAAACCATAAGTTGCGTCACTGATGCCTGACACATGACGTAGCTCAACCTTTAAGGTCACGTAGTTGCATCAGGCATTATTATCCTGACAGAATACTTCATCTACAGCACTTTATGTTGACAGAATCTTTCCTCGACATACTAACGTTTTTGACATTCCCTTTCCTTGACAGGACATATTTTCGAAAAGACATTTTACTAACATTGTGTATTTCAGAAAGGATATTTTCTGACATAACATGTTTCCGATATTTTTTCCAACAAGATCTTTCGCCGATTAGAAATTTCATTTAAAAATAATTGTTGCAGATTATAATTTAAATGAAATCTACATTTTCTACTTAACCTGCTAGCCCACTAATACTTGTTTATTATAATTTTTTTTAAAACTAACCCTAACCCTAAAAAATGCACCCAAAAAATTTAGTTTCCGAGATTTTATACTATAATTTCATTTTAATCTGGATTCATTAAAATCTGCTACAATAATTATTGGGTAGTTTCAAAAATAGTGATTAGGGTGTCCAGGATAGTGATGGTACCCGAGTAGAATATCACCCAGGTTATCCGCAGATAGTCGGATATCTGGGTTGTGAACTCAGCTACCCAGATAATTCCAGATAAAATACTCGGATAATACCATGATAATACCTGGATAATACCTGGAAAGTACTGACTAATATGTGACCATTTATATTCTAAAATTTCACCTTTAAGTATTCTTATACCATCCTGCCAGATAGCCATAAATATTATTTCCGATTCATCTTCTTTAACCTTTTGCAAATTAATCAACCTACCATATTGAATCCATTTAATCATTTTTTATATTCTGTAACATTGAATTGGCATTTTTTGATATATTTATCAATATTTTTGTTTTCACTTGTCCATCCTTCGGTTGCATCTTGAGGACCACATCATTGACACCAAGTTGGAGAGGTATAAGATCGTTTGCATTTTGCACATTTTCTATAAAAATTATATCTTTAAAATTAAATATTATTAATTTAATTAAATTGTATTAACTCATTTATAGTTAATTATACTTCAACAAAAGATCAAAATATATACGGTATATATTAGTAGCAATTTGCCACCGGACTTTCCTACTTACTTACTATTTGTATAAATAAATATTAAATGATGTGCATTTGTTAAATGCTTATTCATAAATGAAAACTTATATTTACAAACTAATAATGGTTAGGATTGATTGAAAAATACAGAGGTATGTTTAATGACTGATCCTTATTAAGTAATTATGTCATAAATTTTGATACTTACTCTCTTCATTAATGGATAGGATTTACCTGTACTAGATCTAGTACATTGTACTAGATTTAGTACATAATTAAACTTAATTATCTATTAATTTTTAAAATTAACTACTTAATTAAATATTTTTTAATAATATTTTAACTTATGGGCTACTTGTTTTAAAAAACTCATAGCTTTACATAGCTTTTTAAATTTTGTACATTTTTTTTAAAATTCGCATTTGCTAGTTTAACCTAGTTTTTAGCACATTTACTAGTAATTTTACAAAATATTTTTGATTATAAAAAATTTTTTTACTAAATAAATTTATTTAAACTATTAATAAAATTATAAACATAAGTTTGTTAGTTATAATTTTAAAATTTTATTTAAGATTAGATTAATATATAAGAAGTAATCTAAATTTGAAATTTTTGCTAGTAAATACTATATAACTAAAATATCCAATTTATATATAAAAATTAGATGTAATTTTTTTAAAATTTAAAGTAATATAACTTGAGATATACTAATTTAGGATTAAAAAAAATTTTGTAATTGAAATTAGATAATAAATATTTATAATTTTGATTAAGAATTTAGAAAATTTAATTAGCAAAAAATTTTTTAAACTCTAGCTAAACTCATATGGCTTACTATGTAAAGTAATAATTTGTAAAAATTTTCAAAAAAAGCTTATAATATAAGTAATAATTTTTATAATATAACTAATAATAATATTTTTTTTATAACAAGCCTATACAATTTTTTATTTATTAAAACTTTTAATTTGCCAAATATATTAATAAATTATAATTATAACTGACTTTACAAATGTACGAAATCTAGTACATTAGAAATCACAAAAAATACAATATATAAAAAAAATTTTTTTATAAAAATTTTATTATTAATTTAAAAAACAATACTGCTAAACTATTTTTGAATACTTATTAGATTTTTGTATATAAAAAAAATTAAGCTATTAATTTTTTTAAATTTTTAATGCATTTTTTAAAATGTACTATATTTCGTACAAAAGGGTAAATCCAATCCATTAATATGATAATTAAACAGGATTAGAAATTATAATCCAAATTTTCATAAATTAATGTAATGTAGTTTTATCTTTACCATCTAATAAATTTTTATTTGATTAGAATAAGTTTATTTAATAAAAACAAAAAAAATTAGATGAATTCATTTACCGAATAAGAACCAAAGTTACTACTTTGAACACATAATTGAAGATAATCATGAAAATCTTAAGACAAGACGTGACAAGTAAAAGAAGTGGAACTATATCATATTCCAAAAGACGACTGTGATTGCATTCATTATAATAAAAGACCTGTCATATAAAAATATAATATGATTTGTATGTGAATAAATATGGTGTCACCATCTTGGTTCAAGTTGTTTTTTACTTGTTACAAAAATAATGATAAAATAAATATGGGAATATTATTATAGTGCTATAGCACTACAGTGCTACCCTATATGTAATAAACAAAATTGGTGTAACAAGTAAATCAAAACAACCTTTAACAAAACAAAATGAAATTTCTTTAATATTAGAGTAAGGGTAAAGATAATAAGTTAGGGTTAGATAGTAATTATAGTAAAATTTTGCAAGGAATTTTTTTTATTAGAGCCCAAAAGATAGTTTTTTAGACCAAATTTAAAGATATTATTAATTTTTTAAAAATTTCTTTATTTTTGTTACACAAACCTGATTTACATGTTACACCTGATCTTAAATTTTAATTGGTTAAAATGCTTTAGCACTACAGTGCTATAGCACTATAAATTAAAACCCAATAAATATACTCACTTGAATAATGATTTGTGGAAGGACCCCGGACATCTCTAATATAGGTCATAAATGATCTGCATAAATTTGGAGGTTTTTGCTACCCTAAAATCAAGTAAATTTGCTGAAAATTCAATTATTACATATAAATTTTTAGTAATTTGCTAAAAACTAAATTATCACATCTATTTTATAAATCAAAATAATATATATATTTTTGAGTGCTAAACAAATTTTCTTAGAGCATAAAGTTAGAATCAATTAGTTAAATTTGGAGAATCATAGAATCTTTTAGTATTTTTATTAATAAAATTATATAAAATATTATAATTCTCCAAATTTTACTAATTGGTTCTAACATTGTGCCCTAAGAAAACTTGTTCAGTACATAAAATATATCATTCTGGCATATTTAATTTTATATTTTTTAAAAATTCAAAAGAAGATGCTTAAAATTTTGGATTTTTGATCAAAAAAACCAAAATTAAGCATCTTCTCTTGAATTTTCAAGAAATATAAAAGTAAATATGCCGAAATAATGTATTTTTATGTGCTGAACAAGTTTTTTTAGGGCACAATGTTATAATCAATTAGAAAATTTGGGGAATCATAGAATTTTTTGGTATTTTTATTAATAAAATTATATAAAATATTATAATTCTCCAAATTTTACTAATTGATTCTAACATTGTGCCATAAGAAAACTTGTTCAGCACATAAAAATACATTATTCCAGCATATTTACTTTTATATTTCTTGAAAATTTAAGAGAAAATGCTTAATTTTGGATTTTTTGATCAAAAAATTCAAAATTAAGCATCTTCTCTTAAATTTTCAAGAAATATAAAATTAAATATGCCGGAATAATGTATTTTTATGTGCTGAACAAGTTTTCTTAGGGCACAATGTTAGAATCAATTAGTAAAATTTGGAGAATCATAATATTTTATATAATTTTATTAATAAAAATACTAAAAAATTCTATGATTCTCCAAATTTTACTAATTGATTCTAACATTGTGCTCTAAGAAAACTTGTTCAGCACATAAAAATACATTATTCCGGCATATTTACTTTTATATTTCTTGAAAATTTAAGAGAAGATGCTTAATTTTGGATTTTTTGATCAAAAATCCAAAATTAAGCATCTTCTCTTAAATTTTCAAGAAATATAAAATTAAATATGCCGGAATAATGTATTTTTATGTGCTGAACAAGTTTTCTTAGGGCACAATATTAGAATCAATTAGTAAAATTTGGAGAATTATAATATTTTATATAATTTTATTAATAAAAATACCAAAAAATTCTATGATTCTCCAAATTTTACTAATTGATTCTAACATTGTGCTCTAAGAAAACTTGTTCAGCACATAAAAATATATTATTCTAGCATATTTACTTTTATATTTCTTGAAAATTTAAGAGAAAATGCTTAATTTTGGATTTTTTGATCAAAAAAATTCAAAATTAAGCATCTTAAATTTTTAAAAATCATAGCAGTACAAAAAAATGAGATAGCTTTATTTTTGGGTATGATTCTTGCAAAATGCAGGTAATTTGCTAAAAATAAAATATTACATGCATAAAATTGCTATAATTTGCCAAAATGCTTTATATAACCTTTTTTAAAATTAACCTCAATTTGATAAAACTTAAATTTGGACCTCAGACCAAATTTTCTGCAATTTGATAAAAAAAAATATAACATATATCAGAGATGTCCGGGGCCCTTTTGTGGATATTCCTAAAAAAATTGTCAAAAAATGCACCACATGTAATTACACCAACAAAGATATGTTTAAATCTATTGATTTCCTCGTAGCAATATAACCTCTTTGAAACATAGGTATATCTTTCAAAATTGTCAAATATTCATGATCAGTTGCTATTAAAATAATTAGCAGAATTACTAGACCTAAATATTTCTTGACCCATTTTTTAAAATCTTCACCAATAACGGGTTCTTTAATTTTATAAATCTTATAAATGGTATAGATTGCTATACAAATGTTTGTGAATAATTAATAGGCTGTGCTAGTGTAACATACTGCTATTTATATGAGCATACCAGATTTGATATTCGTGTTGAGATAGCACGTCGTATGATGAAACGAAATCAGGTTTTGATTGACATGTTATTTCTTGATTTTCACCGATCGTAGAAATTTGTGAGACCATAGCATTACTATATCTATATTTTATTTGAAAGTTATAGGATTTAGGCCCGAAAAGGGTTTTTACTAAATTAAAAGTTCGATTTGAACAGAAAAGCGATCTAAAGTAAGAGTATTTAATTAACTTTACCCGGGTACATCGGGTAGGATTTTATATCCGGATATAACCATAAATCACCTAGGTAACCCGCGGGTTTACCCGTCGGATAGCCGGGTAGCATTTTTTTGAACGGGTACCATCACTAGTCTAGGATTATTCGATGTGATAAGGCAAATTATGCGATGCAACAGGGTCAATTATGCAATATTATATATTAATTTTCTCGATTATGCGATTTCAGTAATTCACGTGATCTTTCGGAATCAATTTGAAGTTCATTCATTATCTTCGTCAAATCACTCACCTACCAATTACAACCCATGCACGTGACCAGGATGCATTTTTTGCTTGATTATGTGAAGTGAAAATTTGGTAAATTATGCGCATCTCAAGCTTTTGCATAATCCTGGACCCCAATAGTGATACATTCGTGTTCATAACATCACATGATTAAGCACTCGACCTAAATTAGGGTTAGGGTTAGAGTTAGGTGATAGTATAGTTTAGGCTGAGTTGTTAGTGCTAGTAAACAAATGACATAGTTGTATGATTTCACGTGATGTGATGATTATTGGGTTCATCGTTCTTGAAGTGTCCCAAAATGGTTTGTGCATCCAATAAACTTAGTGTCAAGATAAATGTCTCGAAAATATGATATGTCAGTAAAAGAAGCTATAGAAAGCATGGTATATCAAAGAAATATTCTGTCAACTAGAAGTGCTGTAGATGAAACATTCTGTCAGGGATATAGTGTCAGGAAAATAAGCTGACGGGGAACTAGCTTTTGGGGGAATCATGCCGTAATCGCCAGAATATGTAATTTCCAACACTGGTACAAGTTGAGTAGGTATAGTAAAATGAGAATCCTTTCATATAGGCTTAATTGTAAATAGTTAGAATTAGTTTGTAAAATCTTCTATAGTTGTAATATTTAAGTTTTAGCCTCACGGCGCTCCTCGTTATAAAGGCGTTAGAACAAACTACTTTCTTTTTAATAAAATAGAAACCAAAGTAAGGCAAGTATTGAATATAATAATAATATTGTTAATGTATAATCAAAATATAAGATAAACATATTTAGCAAAAATATAGGTTTCTGTAAAGTAATCTTAACCCTAAATAACCCTACTACTCTGTCATGAATATTTGAGTAAGAAGTTTATATATAGAAAATTTACAAAAAATTGTGAAAAATCTAAAATATAACAGATGCCAAATTACTATAGCTGTTTTATAATAAATGATGTTTTAATGTATATGTGAACAGCTTCGTCGCTCAATTGAGATTATTGTAGTATTACAGCGATGAATAATTTATGCTAGCTTAAATAGCTTAACAATAATCTAGTGAAATAGTCCCCAAAATTAACACCAATCAAAAATAAACTATTTAATCGTAGTAACTAAATACTGATATTTAATGAAGAATTTAAATATGTAGTATAGTTAATAACAATTTATGAATAACAAGATAAATTTGAATAGGACTGTAACGTGGGTATGAAAATAATTTATACTATAATTTTGATAATTAAAATAATTGCAATCTATTATAGTAATTAAAACAAAACTATATGATTTAATGAAATTAATATATGCTGTTTAAACTATTCATAAGAAAAATGATAAATGATGATTAAATTAAAGTAACTTTATTAATAACTATTCATAAGAATTATAAAAATAATAATGATTAATAAAGTAACTTTATTAACTCTCTTTGACATTTTGACTTCAAAAAATCATTTAAATATGCCAAATCGATTATCTCAAACCAATACAAATTCAGAGAAACAAAATAAACAAGAAAGTGCAGACATACCAAGAGAAAAAATTTTGGGATTAATATGTATTAATCTATATTGCTGTTATCATTGTGCAACTTGTTATTGATCGAAATATTGAAGTTTGGATCTCCTGGAGAAATAGAAATTATTTTAACAAGCTTACATCGCTATTACTATTCATGACCACCAAAATCATTACATGATCGCTGTTTAAAATCTGATTTTGCAAAAAAAACACAGCAGGTTAACGACATATAGTATATCGATATTATATAACTCAATTAAAAATTTTAATTAAAAATATTTATTGTGAAAAAAAAGACAAGGTCATGTCGGTCAAAAGAGTCCTATCTAAAGTAGTAGAGTATGTAAAACAAAAGTAGTAGCATAGTTCAACTTTAGATCTTTATACTTATACGTATATTTAAAAATCATACCTATCCAACTTATAAGTAAGAAAGATGGCAATGCTTATAAGTATAGTAAGTATGAAAACGACTATACTTGTAAGTATAAATATACCTGTGCGACGAAAATTTGAAACGAACTTTTCACTTAATACAAGTACTAGGCTTGGGTGACCGTAGACATAATATAGCGTGATGGTGATAAATTGGTGATTAAGTAAAAAGTATAAGGTAGTAAAGTGAAGCATAATAAAATTAATATAGAAAATAAATGATGTAATAATATAGTATAGAATATAAAGTATAAAAATAAGTAAAAGGGAAAATTGATGCATATATGATTTTAAGAATATATATTCAAATGAACGTTCCTTTGAATTAAAATTACAGTAAAGAATTTTTAATCCCACAACATTATAAATGACGTATAATTGTATATTAAGCATTTTTGTATAAAATTTAATATGTAATATTTTGCAGTTTTTAATAATACCAATGTATTTTGAATAATCATATAATAGTATATGTGTGTATATTGTACTTAAAACTTTTTTTCTTTTAAATAATTGAAAGCTACTACATACTTTTGTTCGTGTTTACTTTCTTGAAATGGACGATCATTACTTTCAAACTATCGATGATCCTGACCTTCATATTCACGATGATCCTAACCTCTATGTTAACAATAATCCTGACGTTCATATTGTTGATGGGGTTGAAACTGTTTACAAAGAAGATCTAGAATCCTTCGAAAATAAAAGTATATTGATTTCTTCAGATGATGAGCTTCAAGAGATTGATGATACTATTGCAAGCGATTTAAATGAAGATATAATAACTTATTTTACTAAAGAATTGGCAACAATAATTATTTATCATACTTTAATGCCTATAGAAATATCCTAAAACTAGTCTTGCCCTATAACAAATTGCAGCACGGAACGATACTGCAATACACAGAAAAGTTTGGATATGGAACCACACGAACCTGCACGTAAATCTATACAGGACAATGTATGAGAAAGCACGTTTACAGCACATAAAAGGGCGCGAATTCCGTGCAACAGTGCACGTACTAACGTGCAATTTTATGTGTTTTCTCGTGCATTGTCTCGTGCATATTTACGTGCAGGTAACATATAATAGCATATATCCATACATATATATATAATAACATATTTCCGTATATACATTTATATATATTATTTTATTAACTAAAATTTTATAATTTTATTAACTAAATTTTATGATTTTTATTAACTAAAATTTATATTTTATTAATTAACTTTTATTATTTTATTAATTAAATTTTATAATACAAATACTTTAATTTAATAATTTACATGCCAAATAAGAAAATACTTCTAATCACTAAAACTACTACTTAAAAATAACCCAGCAACTAATAATATTGAAAAAAACAAAGTAAAGCAATAGTACAAAATGAAAAGTTCAAAAAAAAAAATTGAAATGACTACTCTAGAAATAACTCCAATAGTAACAACTCCAATTATGCCAACTCCAATAATAGTAACTCAAGAAAGATGCTAAAATGCAATAATATACAGAAAGTAAATAAAAAATAAAAGAAAAAAATAATAGTAATAAAAAACAAAGCCACGTTACCTCCAAAAATGATAAAAAAACATACACCAAAAACGATAATGATTCCAAAAGAACAACTTTCAAGGCAATAACTCCAAAGGATGGTTTCAAAAAACAATGACAATAACTAAAAAAATTATATAAAAATTAGTGAGTTGTAAAAAAAAAATTATAAAACAATAAAAGAAAATAATAAAAATTGTAAGTTTAAAAAAAAAAACAAAAAATCAAATATTTATTTACTTAGAAATCGAATGTAATTTTTGCACGTCAATGCACGGAAATTATATTGTTAATTGCAAAAAAAAACAAAAATACAAAAATGTAATATTTATACAAAATAAATGTTTTTGTAGCGTCATTGCACGGAAATTATAATCATTAAGAATCTTAACAATAATCACATTAATGCACAGAATTATGATTTTTATCACATTAGTACATGGAATATGATCGTTAAGGATCTTAGTGATTGTGACAATTGTGATGTCATGCACAAAAATTATGATCGTTAAGAATCTTAACGATTGTAACGATCATCACTGAAATTATGATCGTTAAGGAGTCTTAATGATTGTGGTGATCATGACATCATACAGAAATGAACATTATGATCGTTAAAATTGATCGTTAAGGAATCTTAACGATTGTGATGCTCGTGACGACAGTGCATTGAAATTATGATCGTTAAGAATCTTAACGATTATGCACATCAGAGCGCGAAAATTATAATTATGATCGTTAAGAATCTTAACGATTGTACATGTCAGTGCACAAAAATTATGATCGTTAAGAACCTTAACGATTGTGCACGTCAGTGCACGAAAATTATATCGTTAAGAATCTTAATGATTGTGCACGTTAGTGCACAGAAATTATGTGATCATTAAGATTAATGCACGTTAATATATTACTATGCACGATAGTGCACAGATTTCAATTTTTCGTGTGATAACGTGTATTAAATTTTATGGACGATCAGTTTCCGTGCAGTTTCCATGCAGTGATTATGAAACCTGTGCTTACTCGCATACAATTCCGTATTTATACATGCATTTCCGTGTATCGTGTTTTCATAGGGTTGAAGGCGTTGCTTATGTCTATAATATAGAAGGTTGGGAAGAACCATTAACAGCATTCAAAGATGTTAGTAAATTTTTATATTTTATATATTTTAATCTAATTGTATATTATTATATTTATTATATTTTACTTATTATTTTATTTTTTAGATTCAATATTCAATTGGCAAATCCGGTGGTAAATACAAGGTTATGTGTCCTTATCTTGGTGTTGAATTAAACGTGAAATTCGAACCTGTCAAGGTTCAAAACTTTGTGAATTTGCCACATCCTGTTTAAAAATGAATTGGTAAACTTTTTTTTGTACTGTACATAACGGTAATATGCAGTACTTATCAATTTGAAAATAGTAATTTTTTTTCGCAATCCACTCAATATAACTATCACTATTTTGTCATAAATATCCCTTTAATTTTATTTTTACCACTGCATCATGACCCATTGTTAAATCAATCAATTAAATTTTATTAATTATATATATAATCTAACTAACCTGTGCTACAACCATGGGAGAGACTTGGCTAACGTGAGGTTGAATTAGCTCAGGGTTGTAAGCATAGGTTATGCGAAGGTGTCCAGAATTCTGCTGCTAATGATAGCAAATTATGCTTGCTAATGATATGAAATTATGCTTTTATTGCTAATGAATTTTTAAAAAAAATTTTTTAAATTGATGAATTTTATAGCTTTTATAATGTAAAATTTTAAAAATAACTATTTACAGATTATATTTATTCTAATTTTTTAAAGCAAAAATTACATATTGGCGTATACCAAGAACGGAATTTCACGGAAGTGAAATGGGCGGTATGGTTTACAGCCATCTGAAATGATGTACGTCTACAAATCTCATATTTGGTTGGTCGGCGTGATCATAAATCTTTCCTTTTCTGTTTTAACGGGCATTTTCAGATTGCCTTGTGACCTGCGCATTTTCACAGGTTTATTTCCATAGTGAAATGCTAAAGGTGTATATTACATATTGTATACAGATAAAGCTAACGTAGATTTATTTAAAATTATTATTGCTCGATCAGCTACTTTATTTCTATATAATATATGAAACAAAATATGGGAATAAGTTCGCTATCCAAACAAGCTATAGCGTTACATACTCGAAACTCAATACCTATGACAAAGACTCTAGTCTATGAAAAATTGACTGAACCTGTACCAATCATTCTTCCAACCTTACAGACGCTAACTTTTTGGTTCCAAAATTCCCTAAACCCCAAGGTCCCACCACACCCTGCCTACTACATGAAACTGCAACAAAGGCAAGATAGCTAACATACGTATATAGATAAAAAGAGAATCGGGCGTCATCTTGCAGTATCTATTTCAGTTGCTTGCACTGCCACTGCAGCTGTGGAGCCTTACTGTTCACTAATAAGGACCTTGCACTGCCACTGCAGCCGCGGAGCCTACCTATTCATTAATAAGGTCCTTGCATCATTGCAGTTCCGGAGCCTAAATATTCACTAATAAACTCCTTGCACTGCCACTGCAGCCGCGGATCCTAACTTACACTAATAAGGTCCTTGCACTGCCGCTGCAGCCGCGGAGCCTAAATATTCACTAATAAGGTCCTTGCACTGCCACTGCAGCCGCGGATCCTAACTTACCACTAATAAGGTCCTTGCACAGCCACTGCAGCCGCGGATCCTAACTTACCACTAATAAGGTCCTTGCACTGCCACTGCAGCCGCAGAGCCTAAATATTCACTAATAAGGTCCTTGCACTGCCACTGCATCTGTGGAGCCTAAATATTCATTAACAAGGCCCTTGCACTGCTGCAGAGCCTAACTGTTTACTAATTAGGTCATTGCACTGACACTCTAGCCGTGGAGTCTAACTATTCACTAATAAGGTCCTTGTACTGCTGCTGCAGCTGCGGAGCCTAACTGGTCACTAATAAGGGTCGCTGCACTGCCCCTGCAGCTGTGGAACCCAAAAATTGCCACTGATGGTCCTTTCACTGCCATTAGCCATGAAGCCAAAAAAACAGACTACAAATATCTACTATAGCTGTAACTGATACTACTAATACTTGCAGTCCACTTAAAAATAGAGAGGGTGGGCGAGAGATAGAGCCAGCTTTTACCAAGGTGAGCGATAGCAAAACCAAAGACAACTTCATTCCTTAACATCAGCATGCACACAGCCACCCATTTATACACTTAGCCATACTTTAATATGTCCTATTTACCAATATTCATAGAAACCTAATTTGCTAAAATCATACGATATTACAACAAACAAAACTGCCCCATTAACAATAAGCCTCAACCAAGCACTGAACTAACTATAAATGGCAAACATCTACATGATCCACAATAATGACCTCTCCATTACTTTGTTGATGAGCTTAACAGGTTATACCAGTACAATTGTATGAAATGTGGAGGGATAGTTCCATTCAACTTTTTGGTGCGCTATATTTTTTCCTGTTTAGAAGTTATTATAGTTCTCTTTTTTTTTGTTTATGGCATAGTTCATGATTTTTAGAACATATTCGACATGTAATTAAATTACATAGCGAACATGTTCTAAAAATCTTGAACTATACCACAAATAGAAAAAAGAGATAACCATAATAAAAGTTGAACGGAACTATCCCTCCACATTTCATGTGATTATACTGGTATATGTCTGTCCATATTAAAACTCTATGATTGGAACAAGTGGCTTGATATCTATCTACTTTTATAGGTCTGATTAGTCATCACGTTTTCATTAGATTAATTCATAAATATTTATTTACTATAAAAAATATAAGTAAATGCGTTGGAACCCATCATTCAAAGCCTCAACTCATCGTCTTTTTGACCAATAGGTATATAGTATAGTAGAATTTACTTTATATAAGTTTTATTTTATATATTAACTATTTAAAATAGCTAGTTATGTCTAATTCAATTAGTACTTCAAGATTTACTTGTTCTCATTGTACACATTCATGATCTTACAAGACTCAATGTGGTCTTAAACGCCATAAAACATAAAACACAAGGACTATAATATAATGTCTTTGCATATATATTGCCTCTATCTAACTACTGGTATGAGCTTGATCATATTAAAAAAGCTATGATATGAGAAATTTAGAAGCATCTAAAAAACCATCATTGCACTGTTGAAAATCAAGTATTTAGCAGTGAGAATGCCTTTGTAGGAATATTTGTTAAATATCTTACATGAAAATCTCTATATAGTAATTTTTATCAATATTGTTTTAGTAAAGACAATTTATATACAAATATATTTCTTTATTAATAATACTATGATTATTCAAATTAGATCTTTTCTATTTAGTGCTTTTATATACACTATGTACAATATAAGTTTGCTTTTAATATTAAAAAGTTTATACAGTAGTCATATTTTTATATAGTAAAATATACTATGTACTTAAGTATACTTGTAAGTAATAATTCATTTTATAAAATTCAACTATAAAAATTGATCTACAGTTGGACCACAAAATTTTGGGGTTACTCAAATATGATAAACCAAACACGCCAATATGAATGTGATTATAATTATCGTCATTAATAAAATGTGCAATTTTTATTGTCATTATTAATAATATGGGGGCTCGTCAGTAGAAAAGGAGTAGAAAGTTTCTAAGTAAAAGTTTTTTAGACTTTGAACGAAAATATCTCAATAACTACTAAACTAAATTTAATAATTTTTTTTTATTTTAATTATATATAGTTATAATATTAAAATAAAAAAAATTTATTTAATTTGATATAGGAGTTATTGAACTATTTTAATTTAAAAATTAAAAAAAAAGTGGTAAAAACTTTTTACACCTTTTCTACTACGAGCCCCCATATGTAATTATTATTAGTAGTTTATTATATTGCTGTGGTCTCACAAATTGACATGGATGGGTCATTTCATGATTGGTGAAAATTGAGAAATAGCATGTGTCAATTAAATAATGTGGAACATCCTCACCTAATTTTGGTTCATTATATGATATTACAATAGCAGTACATTGCACTAACACAGCCCATTAACATGCCCAATCAAAAGCAAGTTTTGTTGACACTATCCTAGGTGGCAGTTAACTATACACTTTGAGTTTTGAAGCATAACTACGTTCCTGGTATATGTATTATATGAAATAATAAGGTTTTTAGATTCTTTGTACTATATATATATATAATAGCTAAAACTGCAATTTTTGTTAAAAATTTAGTAATACTCTATCTATTATCAAAAATACCAAAATTTATGCTAAAAAATGTAAATTATGCTAAATTCTGCTGCTAGCATAATAATGCTAGCGAACTTGAATTATGCTAAATTATGCTAATAGCATAATCCTGGACACCCTAGTTATGCAAAATGGATGTTCATTAGGGAATTCAGAATAAATGATATATTATATTAAAATGGAATGGAAAAGGTATTCTCTTCCATATTTTATTATTATTATTACCGGTAATAATATTCTTATTATTGTTATATATCAATTCTCTGAGTTTAGCATGGGGGACTTTCTCATTTTTTGTAAAAACACGGGGATTATTGTAAGGTAGTTAACCAATAATAAACTGGCTTTTTTAACACATGATATCATTTTTGTCAAAACAGATAGATAATTATTAAACAATCAACGGGCTTTATTCATATATTAAAATTTTCTTCGAAATAAAATAACCCACATTGTAAAAGAATCCAACTATTAATTCACGCGCTAATAGCAATTTTACAGTTTTAAAACTTTATTTAAAAGGTTTTGATAACAAGTTACATGTCCTTTAATAGTTTTTCTTAAAACCCCGCGTAATTAATAAAACTATACTATTGTATATATTAAATAACTTCTATTGTGTTAAATATCTTTTAAGAACCATCATGACTTTAAGAAGAGTCTACAAAATTTGAAAATAAAAGCTAACAAGTTAATATTATAACTAAAAAACAAATAAAATAAAAAAAACAACGTTGAACTTTGTGAATTGAGCAGTACAATATACTTTTATTACCTCTTACTATACGGTAGATAGTACTTCAACCTTCACTATAACTACTGTGATGCAGTATGATGCAAATGATGCAACTTGAGTTTATTGAAAAGACGTTCCCTACGAAGCTATTTTATTAGTAAAGTATTACATGATTGATTTTTTTTTAGGTTTGCTTATACCCAAAAATTCTGGTTTTAGACTACAATTCTGTATAAATACTTGTGTAATGTAGATCCCAGAAATCATCGGGTTCGAATGTCTCCCATGCTTCTGAGTTTAGCTATCGTATTTATACCTTTCAAAATCTATCAGTTCGAAACAAACATCTTGGTTTCAGACCAATATCAGTGGTTCTGGACCAACCTGGCGGGTCTCAAGACCACTGTAGAGAGTTTGAAACCAAATTCTGTGGTTTGGGACCATTGTACGCACTAAGCCTTCTTCTAAAAAAAGGAAAACCACACAAATATTTAAACACATACTAACTTATATAAGGTAAATTATAATGACAAACAACTTACACGAATTTTCCATAACACCTGATTAAATTAATTGTTGTATATCACGTGGACAAGCCACCCATATGACTGATAAAATTTTTAAAGTATATAAAATAGTATACAAACTAGTATAATCGACTTAAATTTTTTTATACATATATGTATATTATATATGCTTTTCTTAAAATAAAATTTAGTATACATATATGTATATTATACGCTTTCAATTATTATAAAACGCACTTATTGTGTTTTACCACTATAGGTAAATTAGATTTGCAAATCTGTGTAACAAAAACAAAAAAATAAATTTTTACAAAACAAAAATAAATTTTAATTACTTTAGGGTTAGGGTAAGGCCTGGGATTTTATTGGGGCATTAGTATATACAAAATTTAGCAAGGAATTTTTTTATTAGGCCCCAAAGCTGGTTTCATAAGTAAAATTTAGAGATATGAATGTTTTTTTTTAAAAAAAATAAACAAAAAAATGAAATTTTTTGTTACACCTGATCTTAAATTTTGATTGGCTATTCTAATAGTTTTGTGTAATATAGTGTAAAACACCATAAGTGCGTTTTAGTAAAACTCTACGCTTTTTTAAAAAAAAAGGTAGCATACATATATGTATACTATACGCTTTTCTTTTTTTAATAGCCTACACAACGTCTTTTGTGCCATTAACCTTACGATTATAAAAAACACGTATTCCTATTACTTTCACAATTGGTAGTAACTATTAGATTCAATTACTCTAATTAATCATCTATTATCCTAACCAACCCAATACTGTAAGACTAGACTTCTCAACCTATCCAAACTACATGCTTAAACTTTTAAAATCGAATTTATAATATATATATATGAATAATAAAATATGAATTAATTTTAAGCAGTATAGTATATAGTTTATTTTACTGTGATCAGTATTTAAAGTTACTTGCATAGTTGCAATTTTAGCATTTTGCATAAATTTTTTATAAAATGCTTGTACATTAAAAAAAAATCGACGAATTGCACGAAATTTTTTCATGTGACGGAATGTGCACGCAATAATAAACGGCTACACACGTAACTATACGGAAAATTGCACGGGAAAGCACGTAAAAAAGCACGTTATTACGTGCACTGATACACGGAATTCGCGCCTTTTTACGTGTCCAGTGCACGTTTTCCCGTGCACCATCCCGTGTTACATTATATATAGTTCTGTATACTTTCGTGCTATCACGTACCCGTGTTTGACCATAAATTCCGTGCACCCTATATTTACTTCAAATTTTTACTTAGAATTCGAATAAGAAATTTATGACGTAATTGAAATTTTCTCAGCATCATCCTCAATATGATTAATTAGTGATCTGTTCGTAATGGTGCTCATTTATTAGAATCAATCAAAATAAACATCGCAGTCAATATTTGAGCAGTTTTCTATTATTTGTTAAATATCATCGTCAAAAATAAAAAAAATGGAAAAATAAAAAACGAGAAATAAAAAAAAAAACGAAAATAAGAAAAAAACGAAAAATAAAAAAACAAAGCGACCATTAAACAAACAGAAATGCTACGTCTTCAAAATATTCAGCCGAAGCATCAACTTCAGCAGTCCTTGTTGTTCCGTTTACTGACTTCAATTATAATATGTTACTAGTTTAGGTCCTCGCTGGTATTTGGTTGTTGTATTGAATAAAAAGATTATTGACGGGAATAGTTGAAATTGTTGCCACATTGGTAAAAGCTAAATGATGATAAATATCGGCTATTAATTTTTGAGCTTCCCATTTTTTTTATTGGTCATAAAAACATTTAGTACGAGAAGTAAAATAATAATTCGCTTCTTAATATGATGATGCTTGTGCGATTTCTTTGAAAATTCAATTGATTATAGAATTTTTCAAGTCAAGTATAAAAAAAGGTGGTTTATTGTAAAAAGTTCATTGATTTAAATGACAAGTTCATTTCAATATTTTTTACTAAAAAAATTGACATATTTACGTAATAAGCTTATCAAACTACGCATGCTCATTGTAATTATTAACTTGATTGACTAATTTAAAATATTTTCAGCTAAATAAATTTTATTTCCCGACACATTTTTACCCATTGATTAAGACGCTTGAGATCTATTGAATCTAGTACATAATCCTGTTTTATATATTAATTCAATCGTAGGGAAAGTCTCTTTACAAATAGAACAGAAATAAAATTTAAGTGCAGAAACTGCATTGCTAAATTTTTTGGAAAGCCCTGATCGTAATTAGAAAGCTGGCAAATGACAGCGGCATGATATTTTAATCTTCTAAAAAACAAAAAAAATTTAGTTAATATAATAGTTGATATTAATAATTTATATAAACATTACATTTGTCGTTTTGATTTATATTTTCTTTTTTGACAATATTATTTGACGTTTGTACGTTTTTATTGCCTATCATTTCGGTAACTTAACTGTTCTTAGGGAGTCATAAAAGCCAATCTTTTTCTTCTTACTTTATCTCTTGCAGTCTTTAGTTCAAGCGTATAATTAGTTGTGATTTTATTTATCATATTTATTTATCATATTGGTTCACAGTTAATAGATATTAATACTCAGCGAATAGTCTATTTATTTATCATAATATAATTTTTTTACAGGAGATACGATTGTTTAAAATCAAAATTCTCTAATTACATAGGCGGGAGCCGAACATAAACTCAAATTAGTAAACCATAAGAAGGCTTACACTCCGCTTCTCTCAATTATTAACAAAAAGTTGGCAGTAATATTGACGACAATATTAGTTAATTAGGGATCCGTATTATTTCACAAACAATTATTTCAAGAGCATTTTAGTTCATAGACAATTATCTTATATAATCTAAGTCTGTCTATCCAAATCACTAAAGACTTTTTTGACATTAGCGAACCAGTAATATAAAGAGATTGAAACGTTCTGATCCATTCTAAAAGCAAGTCTATCATTAACCTTTACGTAAAAGCTACAGAAATTTTTTGATTTTTTTTTTCTTTATTGATTACCGACGCGGTGCAAAGAAATCTAAAAATTAATAATCTTTACAGAGATAATGCATAAATATTTCTTAAATTTTCGGCTACATTAACAGATAACTGATTGTGCGTGCGTACGTGTGTGCATACGTTACTCGCATACTCGATTGAAAAAGATTATTTTGGACGTAATACTTGTATTGTTTTGCTGATCTATATAAAAATTGCAGGTGCCAAATAGTTTTCCTGTATGATGGTGGTGCGAATCGTTCTATAAGTAATGGTGTGATATTTTGAATTTGCGAACAATTATTTATTTCTTAATTGTGCATATAAGTGCATAAAGATTACATACGACGTGCGTAAGTACGTACGTATATGTAATGATATCAGACATGTTTTGGTCAAATTAAGAGGTTAATTTTTGCAATCGTGGAGAATAGGTAAAGGTTCTGCAATACGTAATTGAGAATCCTGTTAATGACTATCGTATACAGTGGGCCTGTATTTTTAGTTAATCTGAAAGATTCCTTATAATTAAAGTTCTGTTAATGATCATTATGTACACAGATAACATGAAGGTTTGACATAATTAATAATCAGTAGAACCGTCTACGTGTGATAACTGTGAAGACTTATAATTCAACAACTATAAATACAATTATGTAATAAACGTAATTTTTACGAATGCAAATCATTCCGACTGTTTATTATTGAAAAACATAAAAAAACAAAGCCCAAATTTTTTAATATCCTACATAAATAAAAAATATGCATTAATTTAAATTGAAAAGAATTACGCATGTCACAATTTGGGAAAAACCGATTAGGTGTATATTGAATGCAGTAATGATTTATGCATAATTAGCACTGAAACGGGAAAAATAGCAACTGAAATTGCGCCGTGAATTACCGTAACCAGTGCGCTTGAGTTGTATAACATTAACTGGTAGTTTCCTGCCTACATAACGTAGGAGACCGTCAGTTTGAAATTATAAATAATAGAATTTAGAAATTATTTTGAAAATGTCAGGAGGAAGGGGACCGGGTTGCGAAATGGTTTGCTTCTCACAGCGGAATTGGCAATCTGCATAGATATTGTGGTTAATTCCTTTTACTTGCAATTTTCTTGTCATAACCCTGCACTGGAGTTGAGTCTCTGACTTGACATCGATTTTCACATGCTTTTCTTTTCTGCGGCGCTGGGCTTGTGATTGGCCTGGGCGTCTTCCTGCTTAGTCATCTTTTCGATTTGTTGACTGCATACGCCTGTATGCCTTTCAACTCGAATGACTAACGGCATAACCTCTTAACTCCTTGCAGGAGGCACGGGCTAATATGCTAGCCCATCTATAAAAGAGATTGAAAGTGACACAATGCACATTTGCATGTTATTTAGAATATATACTTGTAAATTGTTTTAGAGAAAATATACAATATTAGCTCACAATTAGATTCAAGTATATTGTATATATTTTGAGACACATACGAGCGTTATTTTGAGTCATAGATTCAATTTCAAAAAAGCGAAAATCTCAAATATAATACCCATGTGTGGTATACGTGCAAATACAGTAACTAAAAATTTAGCACTTCCTCATGAACTAATTAGTAATTTTAGAAATATGAACTTGAAATTACAACTTTAGCAGATGCTAACTTCAATTGCATGGTTACATACATAATAACCTGTACGTACGCATATGTCATAATGACTCGCATAATGTGATCTTTAACAACTATAATAACCCTGATTAATTTAAATGTAAAAATAATTGCACGAAATGGTTACATATATGATGGCTTGCATAAAATCATTATGTGTCGCATAAAATGAAGAAATTTCAAAAACTTTAATTTTGTTCTCATAATCGCCTGATCAATTTAGATGGAAAGTTCTGTGTGAATTCAAATGTAAGATTTATACATCTCAAATTTAAATTACAATAAAATTTGAAATTCTGCACTTAAACATTACGCTATTGCATCACATTGCACTGTATCGTCCCATAAGAAAAGTTGTTCGGGGTATGGTACGGGAAATCAGTGTATATGCACGGGATGGTACGGACCGTGTGGCACGTATAGGTACGTTTTACGGAATGGCACGATTAAAAATGACACGGATACTACGGTAATGGGGTGGCACGTTATATTACGTCACACGGAATGGCACGCATTCGGTGGCACGCATATGCACGTTGTACGTGATGGCACGTCGAATTACACGGAATGGCACGTGTTAAAAATGACACGTGCTGGCTCGTTTCACGGAGTACTATAAGAGCGAAGGATCACAAACGATTTTTTTTTTAAAAAAGTTGCAATATCTCAAAAACTCGCAAGTAAGCCTGCTCTGGTAAAAAAGATTCCTTGCAAGATTTTACACATTTGCAGTTGCTTTAGCTTCCAGATATGTGCATACTTCAACTATTATCCGGTCCTCTTCTAATAAAATGTCTATTGGAAAGTGGACCATAAATTTATATTTACTTACCCGTTCCATTCACGTGCCATCGCACGTGTCAATTGGCTTAGTAAACTGCTACAAAAGGCACGGACGATTTACGTGATTTCACGTTAAATTGGCACGTGTATACGGATCAACTCGGTCCGCCGATTCCCGTGCCTACTCGAACCATGCACGTGCAAACCCGACCCATAGCACGTGCCACTCGACCACGTGCCTACACACTGTTTTTCCGTGCGATCCCGGACCACTTTTCTTATAGGGCGTACGTGCATACGTGCGTACTAACTTGTACTTTTGATCAGTTATCATTTTAACAGGTTTTTGTCTCGATTAAGGTGCACTATGATTATTTAAAATGTGTAAGTTCATACGGTACAAAAAAATTTAAAAACCACACATACTTTTTATGGAGACAAAATATAAGTAGTTAATATCCCCTAGCTTTATTGAAGCCGGTAATTTAGGAATTTTTTATGTGACTTGATTATGCGTTACATTCAGATTACGCCAAGCGAAATTTAAAAACCACAATTTCCATGGAGTTAATGTATGCGTACGTATAAATTAGAACATTAAACTAAATAATTCTTAGGTTCTCGATTTCAAATAAAGTTTCCTCATTTGCCCTATTGAGATTAATAATTTAGGAAGTTTAATTTTCCTGTACCAATCAAGAAATCTAAAAAACATAATCACTCTTTATAGAAACAAAGTATAAACAAATGACATATTCAGAATTACATGTAAAAAATGTTTAAAGCCATTGGGCTAATTCTTATTTAATTTTTGTTTTATTTGATATAAAAAAAAAAAACAATTAAATAAAAATTAGTCAGATTGACACTTTTTTAGACGTTTTTATAGGGCAAGTGATATATTTAAAATCAAAAATTTCCTAAATTATAAAGCATCAAAGAAAGATAATTCTCACAATAGCGGCTTATTTTGTTTTAAATCTCAGGTGAATGGATTGATTTTTATTAATATTAAGTCGCCCAAGTGATAAATACTGTATATAAAAAAATTTTTTTACAGAATATATCTTACCCGCTATAATTAATTCACCTTATATATATGCCAAGTCCGATCATAAATTTTTACTTATTGGGTTTAATTTGATTGTACTCATATATATATATTTACAGATATACGAAAAAAAGCAATATATAAACCTTTTTTGCAATCTTTGCACCGAATTTTATTCGAATAAAATTTAATTTTATTTCGATAAAATGTCAAATATAACTGAAATACCAATATTATATTCAGTCATAGCAATAATTTTAGCTCCCATAGTTTTCTATATATTTTATAAAAAATATGAAAATAATGCAATTACAGCAATTTTATCTATACTATCAATCTTATGTATTTTGGGACTTATTTTTTATCCTTTTTTTCTTTTCTTTTGGATTATCCCTAATGCTGATGTCTATAAAATGGAACAGAATAAAGACAAATTATTTTATTACCTGACGTTTAATAGTAGTACAAAAGAATTTGAATGCATTAGTAGTTCAGAAAATAATTCACGTTCTCAGGCTACAATCTTCGGTCAAATAACATTGTTTGGTAGTGTAGGAGGGCTATTTTTTAATATTGCCGTTTATGGTGTCACTTCTAAACTCGATATCAAAACAACTTGTATTGTTGATGATCTTTTAATGCTCATATGCGTTATTTTGCCTATTTTTTCATGGTTTTTTTCTGCTAAAATTGTTTTTGAGTTTTTTTATGATCATACTCAACCCTCCTATTACCTTATACTTTTTCCATCGCTCTTTATATATATGTCTTTAATTTCCATTTTTATTTCATGCTATTTAGTATGTAGTTTTCACCATATATTCTTATTTCGTTTATTTCCCTTCACTATATTACATAAACATTTTCCGTATCATTTTTCTTATCCTTTCGCAACATCTGAATATAAACCAAACAGTAGCGAAAACGAATTAGAAACTGGCAAAGACAAATTAAGATGCTTTAGCAAAAAAGTCTCACAAACGAAATTTGACATCATTAGGTCAATTTTTATATGGATTCTTTTCATTAATTCAGTTTTAATTCTTCTTTATGATATTTTGGAAATTCGCTATGGTACCAATTATAAATCAACTGATTCGGTACATATAAATGCTATTATCGACCTAGAATTTTTAAGTTTCCTTACAGATATTATTAACTTTGTACTAGCCTCTTCGTTGATTTGGGTTTATTTCAAAAAACCATTGCCCAAAGACAAACAAGACGAACAAAAAAAACACGTTGTGATGAAAAAAGCATTTTTTATTGTTATTTTTCTTACAATAATAAAATGTTTTTTCGAATATAATAGATTTTGCACCCCTAAAACAATTGATGCAATTTTTTTCTTCGTTCTTTCCACTGTTTTAACTCGTTCGATTGTTTCATTCTTTTCTCATGATAAACACATCCGAATTTTGTACATAGCAAACCCTGGTTTTTTTCATATTGATACAAATAATAAAGAAAAAAATAAATTTGTTTTACTAAAACTCACAGATAAAGATCAAATAATTGCATTTTTGGGGAAGCAAAGACTTTATATAAAAATTAAAGACGATGAAGTTGAAGACGATAAAGATAAAAACAATAAAGTTGAAGGCGATGAAGTTAAAAACATTAAAAAAAATGAAACATTTATTGTGGACATCAAAAATATTTATTTGAATTTTAAAACTAAACGCTTTGATTATAAATTATTTTGGGAAACTGTCCTAAAATTATGTAAGAAAGAAATTGTGCCAGAACTAGATAAATGGCATAAATTGGAGGGAAAAAATGGTAAATTGGAAGGAAAAAATGATAAATTGGAGGGAAAAAATGATAAATTAAGAAAAAGTAATTACGATTTTATAAGAGCTATTCTCTATGACCTGAAAAAGAAAGAACTTAATGAAAAAACTGAAAAACTCATGGCTGAAAAACTTCTGGAATGTGGGAAAATTTACGTTGACATTCTTGAAGCAGGATTATTTCAATATTTAATTTATTCGCATAGATCATATAAGGAACATAAACATGAATTGTTAACGGAGGAAACCTTTAATAAATTTCAAGATTTATTAAACAACTCAGATTTAAACCATATATTAAATGAAAACGGAAATTCAAGCGAAGAGAATACGGGAAAAAATGTTAATTCAAGCGAAGAGAATACGGGAAAAAATGTTAATTCAAGCGAAGAGAATACGGGAAAAGATGTTTTAAAAATGGATGATATGAAAAAAATAGGAGAACGCACTAAACAACTTAGAAAAATTATAGGAAAATCAGAATCTCCTAAATGGGAGGTAATTTACTCAATCCAAGAATTCAAATATCTAGAAAAAATAAACGATAAAAAACTTGCGAATAAAGTGAATAAAGCTGAATTCTAGAATTATTGACAATCAATATCATAGTCACATAATTCTTTGAATTCTTAATTCTTCATTTAGTTCTATTTCAAATATATTTCCAAGTTAGTTTTTAGTTTTCTTTTCTTTTCTTTTCCTTTTTTGTTTTTATTGAAACTTTTTTAAGTTGTTTCTTTAATAAATTTTTTTTTTAAATCTTAATTCAATTATTATTTTTTTAAATAAATTAAACTGTGTTGCAAACTTTTGTAAACTTTGAAACGATTATGTCTTATCTATTGGCCTAAGTTCAGTATAAAATAGTCAATCTATTATGAGAAATTTTTCAATTCTGTCAATCAATTTTCACCAATTGAAAAATGACCTGAGTCAATTCTTAATGCAGATTATAACAGATTAACCATATAATAAATATTGTAGCTATGCGATGCAGTCGTGTGCTAGAAACCAGGAATGGGAAATAAGAGCTTTAAAAACGAGCTTTGAAAATGAGTTTAATTAGACCTAGAGGTAACTGTTTAACTCGTAATTTACGAATTAAAACTCAAAGAGTACTCGAATCATTTGATCGAATTAATTAACGTTTGCGTAATATATTTTAAAAATTACACAATCGAATATGACAAATTCACAACTAGTTGACGAGGCCAAACACTACCTAGAAGTGGGCATAATGCTATAACTTGTAATAATTGTTATAAGTTATCTGTTATAGTTTTTTGCTATAACTGCGACAATTTATGAAAACATGTTCATATCTTTAGTTATACTAAAATTTGACTCAGAGGTTTATTAGGATAGTTTGTTTTTCTTACACAGTATTATAATTATATCACTGATATAAAATGGTCCATAATAAAATCGCATATAAATAAACTAATTTCACAATATTGTGGTGGCAGGGTTGTGAATAGACAATAGACAAACCAATAGACTCAATAGACAGTCTAATGGTCTAATGGTCTAATCAGAGCCATTAGACAATAGACAAATAAAATCTAGTTTAAAGTAATCTGATTGGTTAATTTCAGAAGTTACGATCTGACTAATATAAGTACTTAATTAGACAAATGGGCCAATAGACAAGTTAATTTATGAATAGACATATTGTCTAATTAAAATTTTATTTAAATAGACATTGTTTATTCTCAACCAAATTGAATAGACATTAGACAATCAGACCATTAGACAATTAGACCATTAGGCAATTAGACAATTGAATTTTTGATTAGACTATGTCCATTCAAACCCTGGATAAACTACGTTTTACTAAGGAAATATCATTTAGAATTTTCATTATCATAATATTGTTCACAGGCACCTTACAAGCACTGTGCATATTACTAGACTTTATATTTATTAGCTCACTAATATTCGCACAAATTTATGCTTGGAAATTCATTATTAAATAGAATTAGACAAATTAAGAACTTTAATCTTCTAATAATTTTTATAATAAATTTGATTTTGTAAGAAATTATATTCTAAATTTTCAAATTTGGCCTTTAACATAAAGAGTTCTTGCTGTATTTATTAAATCAATTGTGAATTAGAAAATTGGCATTGTTTTATAATTTATATTTTATATTCATGTTATAACAAGAAGTGCGATTTTATTATCATCATTTCAAGTTTAAACTTAGTTAAAATCAATTTATTCAATAGAAAAAGAAAGTTAGAAAATAAAAATATGATATAAGAAATGAATCAATTTTTGCTTTTATTAAACTTTGATGATTTATAACTGATAATATTTGCCATTGATTCCTTAGGCATAAAATAAAACTTCAAATACTTAGTAACAAATTGTTTCTAGTTATCATGAAAGCCATTCAATAGTATTTTTAACTGTGGTAACTATACCACACCCATATACTATGTTCAATAAAGTTGCCTTATCCAAATTTTTAAATTTTAATCTGATGTGTTTTTGCGATTTTTGGAAAGAACACACTCTGATGTGTTTTTGTGATTTTTGAAAAAAGCACATTTCAATATCTTTGTGTGCTCAAAATTATATTGATTATCAAAAACATCCAAAGAGATTAAGTGCTGTTTTTGCAAAGAGCATTTGCCAATACATGCACTTCTTCAGAGCTCAATTGATTAAATAAAAGATTCAAATAAGTTAAAGAATTGTTTTTATAAAGAGCATTTGCTAATTCTTTTATTTCCTCAAAACCAAGATGATTTGATGAAAGGTTCAAAGAAGCTAAAGTATTGTTTTTGCAAAGAAAATTTGCTAATTCTTTCCCTTGGAACCAATTTCACAATTTCTAACATTTAAAGAAATCAAATGGAGTTATTACAAAGAGTATTTACTAATACTTTACCATCTTCAAAAGCAAGTTTATTAGATGAAAGATCCAAAAAGTTAATTTAATTTGCATGGCCTAATTTTAAACAAAAAATTAAGTATAATTCTGATAAAATAGACATAATACTAGGCAAAATAAATTATAATTTCTAAAGTATAGTTCCAAGCAAAATAAGACATACTTTACAAAAAAGCAGCAAATTTTGATTTGCTAAATATATTAAATACAAAATTTTTGCCAAAATGTGTATTGTTTTTTTGGTATTAAGGTGAGGTCTTGCTTATATTTTTATTAATAATTGTTAGTGTTCCACACGGATCGGATTGGACAGATATTTTTTAAGATCCGGATCCAATCCGAATACCGGTTCAGATCCATGTTCAGATCCAAATTTGAAGCCAAAGATCCGGATCCAGATCTGATATAGTTATACAACTAAAATGATATAATTTGTTAATATTATGACCCATTTAAGATCTATTAATCGGGTAAACATGTGCAGTCAATCACAGGAGGTATAAAGAACATTTATTGTTATTAATTTATATGTAATTATTTAATCCATTAAAATTATTTACAAAAAATACTTTGTTATCACTACAATCAATTCATCCGTGTTATAAATTAGCATAACAAATCAAGATTATAAATACTTATGATATTAATTATTAAAATACATAAAATCATTTCATTTGTATTAATTAATTGCTAAGTATTAAAGTTATAGCAATTTTGTATATCAAATTCATAAGATTCATCATTATGATTTATATTACAGCTGATTTAAAAATTAGTGGGACACTTGAAGAATTTTCTTGTTTTTGAAACCCTTCGGTTTTGTCTTATGAATCATCTAACTTTCGGAAACCATGTCACAGTCTACAGAACTTCAGTCTGATAATGGCGATGCAATTCCGAAAAGTTAGATGATTCATAAGACGAAACTGGAAGGCTTCAAAAACAAGAAAATTTTTCAGGTGTCCCACTAATTTTCAAATCAGCTGTAACCAATCAGAGTCTACAAAGTACAACCAATCAGCATGAATGGATTCAAACAGATCCAAACAGATTTTCAGATCGGATCTGGCAGATCCGGCGGATCCCATAAATCATGGATGATTTGATCCAAATCACCGGATCTGGATCAAATCCAGATCTGAGATCAGATCTTGCAAAACACTAGTAATTGTGGTGGCTTATGCTGATATTGGCTTATGCTGAGATCTAGGGTCTCTATTTAAATTTATAATACCTACTAAAGTCCATATATATTCTTTTATTAATAACCTTAACCCTAAACTCTAACCAAACTATAAAGAAAAACACTCCTGAAAAAGCACTCAAAAATTTTATAATTTTATAATAAAATATTAAATTCTTAGCATAAGCCAATCTTAGAATAGCTGTTACAGTAATTTAGAAAAGCTACTTTGAAATTAACTGAGATATGGATAATGTATTAGTAAGTCACATACTGTATATCACCAGAATGGTAAGGTTTATAACAGTAACTCATGATAAAACTATAATAATTTCAATATGAATTAATTCATTCCTAACCACATATTGTGATTTATAAAATAACAAGCAAATTTTACATGAGAATTTTTACAGTAATTCTTGCTAAAAGCCACAATAATTTTGGTACAAACTCGACATTAAAACATATTATCTGTCGGGTAAGTTTGTAACAAAATTTTTTATAGAAATTCATGATAAAATTTACAAAAATTTTTACAGTAACTAATGATGCCCTTAATGCAAATTGACTCAATTTTAATTGCATACTATAGACACTGAATAGCAACAACCTTAATCACATATTGTATGTCAAGTCAGATTGTAACAGAATTTTTTCACTAACTCGTCTTTTATATTTACCGGGATAGTGTGCAAGTTTTGTATCAGAATTTTTACAACAGGCCACAATAGAAACTGCATCATTTTATTCTAATACAAACCATCTCAACTTTACCTATTTCATATTTTAGAACAACGAGTAAGTTTTGTAACAATTTACTAATTAATATTACACAAAATTGAATTACTAAAAGGTTGTCCTTTTTCATGAGTAATATATTATTTTATTGGTAGGTGCTGATAGGTTCCATGACCATCAAACAACGCATCTCTTATTTGGTGATTAGGCACTGTTGCTGCAATAATAGTGCAAGAAAGGTGTGTATGAAGTTTAATTTAGTCCACTTTAACAATTGAGTTTCAAAAGAATGTAAATTACCAAGATGAATATGGAAGCTTAGTTCTGTTTATTTTAATGTTTGTGATTCAAAAGAATGTATGATTAACCATAAACAGTATGAAGTTTAATTTGTTCTCTTTAATAATTGTGTTTTGAGAAAATATATGTATAATTGATGTAATTATTTAAATTATATTTACTTTAACAATTATTGGGCTATCCAATTATATTTTGTATCAGTTAGGTAAATTAAATCGATTAAATCCAAAAAATATAGTTAAGATCTAGTGAGAGGTTTTCTCTTATCTGGCACACGTGATCGTACTGGTCCTGCGTGGCAACGCATGCTGCGCAGCTATCTTATATTCATAAATGTGAATATAAAAAAAACTGTTTTTTTTTTAAAAAAATTTACGCTCCAGAACCATTGTTGCTTGATTCCTGAAAATTAGTTTCTGCTCATTTTTCAACACTATATAATAGATGCTTGATGCAGCTAATAAAGAATGACTAAACCTTGATGCAACCTGACGAAACTATAAGTTGCGTCACTGACGCATGATGCATCAACCATTATGTTTTTAAAGTCACGTGAGCAGTTGCATCAGGTCACGTGAGTTGCGTCAGGCATCATTACACTATATTCCTGACAGAATGTTTCACCTATAGCACTTTATGTTGACAGAATCTTTCCTCAACATACTAATTTTTTCAACATCCCCTTGTATTTCAAAAAGGATATTTTTCCAACATGACATGTTTTCAATATCTTTTCTGACAAGATTTTTCGCCGATTAGAAATTTCATTTAAAAATAATTGTTGCAAATTATAATTTAAATGAAATCTACATTTTCTACTTAACCTGCTAGCACACTAATACTTGTTTATTATAATTTTTTTTTAAAATTAACCCTAACAACCTGCGGGTCAATAGTATAGGTGGTTACGCTCCCAGGTCTCCAAATGCAAGGTCGCCAGTTCAAGCCCTACTAGAGGACAAGAAAAAGTATATGAGGTTATGAGATGGATGAGCTTGAACCAGGATGCTAGGACTAGTGATGCAAACGGCTTGAGCCGAGCCGCAAGCCAAGCGGCTAAGCCGAGCCGATCATCGGCTCGGCTATAGGTTTCTTAATAAAGCATCGGTTCTAAAAATGGCTCGGCTTAAAACTTTGAAATCATATATGAGCCGTGAGCCGTGAGCCGTGAGCCGATAAGTCTATATCACATGATCCTTAGCCAATTACAACTTGTATTTAATTTAGTAATTGTCTGGTAGAATCATATAGAGCGTCATTTGTAAAGAATAGAATTACTTATAATAAATAAAAAAAATAATTTTTTTATTGCCCTCATTAAAATATACAAAAGCTATTCTATTTTACTTGGCAAACAGCATAGTTAATGCAACCGCGTTTATTCAAGCATACCTGCACTATTAGCAATTCTTGATCACGTAGTATAGCATATTTTTATATAGTATAAACCAGCATTGAGTATATTTGCATTGTAATTACCTCAATCAGATTCTTGCTCTATTAACTTGTTTTTTAAATTGCTAAAATCTTAGTAGCCCGGTTGAATTGCCACACAATTTTAGCTTGAGTTAAGGGTTAAAATGAATCAAGCCAGCATAGCCATGGTTTTGGAACAGAGCCACCTTAAGCAATATACTAGTCATGGTCATGTAAAACCTGCTTGATCATTAGCCGATTCGATCCATTCTTTACATGTTAGTATGGGTAATCATACACAACTTGTACAGAAAAAAAATTTTTAAATCCTTTGTTTTTCTCACGAATTAAAATATTAGTATCTTAATTGACAATTTTAGCTTAACTTAAGAATGGATAAGCTAATGATCAAGCCAGTATAGCCGTAGTTTTGGAACAGAGCCACTTTAAGGTTTTGGAATTAAGCCACCTTAAACTAGTATTACGGCTTCTTAGCCATGGTTTTGGAACCGAGCCATTTTAAAAAATCATATAAACCTGCTTGATCATTAGCTGATCTATTCTCTGCAGGTTGGTATGGGTAATTATACGACTTACGCGAAAAAAAATAAGAAGTATTAGAATTTTTTAAAAGTAAAAAACATAGCCTTAAAATCTACTAGCATAGCCTTAAAAATCTGCATGATTAATTCCTAAATATAAATTCTTAATATACGATTAATAAATATAAAAGAGCTTGAAATATAATATTCAAATTCAAAATTAACTTAAAATTGAAACTTAACTTCTACCAATAAATTCATAATGAATGCTGATAATATTTTCGAAATCGATAGTGAGAATTCTTCTTTTGAGTCTCAAGACATTCTTCAAGACGCGTCTGATGACAATATAACTACAACTATTGCTACTACAAGCAATGATATTTATATTGCGCCCAATAATCCCATTACTTTAAATAATAAAAAATCTAGATCCCAACCGTCTCCTGTTAAACCTTTTTTTTTGCAAAAAACTCTTGATGGTAAAATGGTAATTTGCAGTATCTGTAAAAATCAGTATAGTATAACCACGGCTACTGGTAACTTACGCAAACACCTTGATACTCACCATCCGGGCTGGGATTCAGATAAGCAATCAGGCCAACAATGCCTTACATTTACACCTGAAATTACGATTTCAAAACAAATTTTAACATTCGCCCAAAAAAATAAATTTAATGCACTAATTGCCGAGTGGATTGTGTCTGATACTTTACCTTTTTCTGTTGTTTCAAGTAAATCTTTTCTTACCATGCTTCGATATCTTAACAATAGTATCAATTTACCTTCACGCGAAACTATAAAATCTACTATTCAAGATGCATTTATTGTAATGCAAAAAGATGTTCAAACTCTTTTTCAAAAAGTTTCAAGCAAAATTTCTATTACATTAGATATGTGGACCTCTCGTGCCAATATGCCATTTCTTTGTGTTACGGCTCATTGGATAGATAATGATTGGAAACTTAAAAAAATCTTACTCGATATTCGTATGCTTCCTCATCCACATACTGGCGAAGAAATTGATGAACAGTTGCGCGACATTTTTGCAGCTTTTGATATTACTACTAAAATACTTTGTGCTACTACTGACGGAGGTTCTAATGTGATTTTAGCAATGCAATTGTTAAAAAAGAATTTTGTTTTACAAAATAATCATTTTGATTTTCGGTCTCATCGTTGTCTAGCTCATGTATTAAATCTCATTGTTACAGCTGGTTTAACACCTATTAAATCATCTATTGAAAATGTGCGAAATCTTGTTAAAGCCATCTCTTCTTCTTCGTCTATAACTCAAGATTTTAGAGAACTTGGAAAATCGGTTGGTGAAAGTGAAGCTATTCGTAAAATTCCACAAGATGTTTCGACCCGGTGGAATAGCACATACCTTATGCTTTCAGTTTATATAACTATGCCTACAACAATTGCGGCTATTATTAGACGTAATAAAAGTCTAAACAAATATAAGCTTTCACCACAAAAAGAAGCTGACCTTCAAGCTGCAACACAATTTCTTCGACCATTCTATGAAACCATGAACGTTCTATCCGGGAGCACGTATACAACTTTAGGTCTTTCAATTCTGCTTGTTGATGATATAATTAATACTATTTCATCGTGTATTCGAAATTCAACAAGCCCTGAATTTCTTAAAGCAGCCGCAACTCAAATGTCCGATAAACTCCAAAAATATACGGATGAAATCTATAATAAAACGGCATTTATAGCTGCTATTCTTGATCCTCGTATTAAACTTGAGCTAATACCTGCTGATATGAACACGGAAGTGAATCGTGCTATTTTTAACAATGTTTTTAGGTCTGAGTATTTTGCACCTATTTTAAATAATTCTTCGACTAATTCAGAAACACCATTGAATTTATCATATACAGAGCAAGTTGCTCACAAAAGAAGAACAAATACTCTTACCAATAGGACAGATGAATTTACCCAATATCTAAATGAAGCTGTCTTGCCTATGACCGTTGATCCCTTGAACTGGTGGAAGCTTAATTCTGCTCGCTTTCCTCATCTGTCTCAGATGGCCAAAGATTATCTAGCCATTCAATCTACCTCTGTACCCTCTGAACAAGTATTCTCCAAGGCAGGTGATACAGTTCGTGCTAAACGTACACGCCTATCTGAGAAGAGTATACGAGCGCTTATGTGTGTTAATTCTTGGTTGGATCATGACATTAAATTTCATAAATAACTATAAGTACTTGTGTACTAATTATAGGTCTAAATTATAAAGGCCAATTTTTTAATTAACGAATAAGAAAAAAACGATGTGGGGTACTCCCTTTATTAGAAATTTAAATAAAAAATTTTTTATACAAGATTTTTTAACATATATACTAAATAAATTAATTTTATCACTAAATATAATGATAAAGTTTTTAGTAAATACTAGTTAAATACTGTATGAATATTTTTAAAAAACTAAAGCTATTGTCACTTACTTTTGGTATAAATTCGTTAAAATGGCATTCAAGATCAGTATAATTAATTATTTTCTGTGTATTCACTGCTAGACAGTTATATGTGGCTCTTTCCCAAGCAGTCTCGGTCAAGTATTTGCAGGTTGTTGGGTAGGTTGTTCATCTACCAGACAAGAAAAAGTTTTAACTGATTATCGTTTGACCAAAGATTTTACAAGTTAGCCACCTTAATCTAGCGGGGATGCACCGAGGAAGATTTAACTGTTGCTTGCATTTTAGCCAAAGTTTTTTCTAAACTAATCGTTGGGTTATATTGAAAAGTAAAAGTTCGAATGTTTTTTTAATACTGAACGGTAAGAAATTTCAATCAACGAATAAAAAAAAAATTGCGTAATATGTAACGTAGTTCAACACTCATAATTGGTTGGCTTGAAATTGGTCGGCATATATATGACTCGGCTCTAATTTTGGAGCCGAATGATCGGCTCAGCTCTGGTTGTGGAGCCGAAGAGTTGGCTCGGCTTTATAAACATTAGCCGTGAGCCGAGCCGAGCCAGCCATTTGCATCACTAGCTAGGACCACGTGCAGAAAAATCTTAACTACAAATAGTTTGATGTTCGTAGCACTACATAATTTCTGTGGCTGAAGGATAAATAAATACCTCCGGTGGAAATCCGGTCACACAATTGGATACTCCCAGTGAAATTCCAGCTGAACAAGACAGCTGTTTCAGTATTTACCAATATCAATCGATTTCTTCCGATTCCCGAAATTTAGGGAATTTCACTGGGATAACCAATTTTGGAATTCTCAGATCATGCGGACACATGTCTCCTGCAGGTCACATTTCTGGTCTTACACCGCAATGCCGCAATGCTGAAATGCTGTATGCCGTGCCGTAATGCCGTGCCGCAATGCCGTTATATTGAAATACTATAATGCTATTGTATCTAAATATTATAATGCTATTGCTATAATGTGTTAAAATATTGTAAGGCTGCAATAACATAGTGAATAAGTTGGTTTTGGAATTAACTGTCTTAATTACTACCATGATTTGTCGTAAAAACTTTGATACAAAACTAGTTGGGCCATGCAAAGTTGATTTTTAATTTTGAATTACCCGCCGACCCATTTTTTCAATTTTTCAAAAAAGTTCTTTTTTTTTTAGATCCCAATTGTTCCAATTGTTCGATTTTTGACATTTAATTTTTTCTGCTATTTTTATCCGATGTGGACCTTAATTTGCCGTAATTGTCCAATAGGGCTGACGGAAAAAATATGATTGCTGACCCTATTTTTGATTCCTTGTCGTGCAAAATAAAATTAGCCTTGCATAACCTTAGATGTGAACATTATTCTATTAATTTACAGTAAATAACGACTGATCGACCCATGTTTTCAGATTCCACATAATGCAAAACGAAAAATCAACTTTGCATGACCTTAATTATTGTGATATTGGAACTGATAGTTGTTGTTTTATCCAATTTAATGTAAGAATTTTGTTACAAAACTTACCGACTATTGTTGAATTGTGGTGATTTACTGTAAAAAAAAATTACGTACGTACGTACTACGTCGACATAAACTATGAACTACAAGAATCGCTGAAATAATCAGTAATTATCAGATAATCTGGACGGTAAAATTCTGACCAAAATTTACGAAAAATAGAAAAATCTAGAAATCAATCATCTAAATCTTTAGTGGAATGTATTTTTTCTTAGTATTTTCTAATATATTCACTATTTTTTATTAATTTCATGTTTTTTTATAACTATTGCGGAGCAATTGTTCTTGTTCTTTTACCTGCACTTGCACTTGCATTGTTCTTGAACTTAAGACCATTTTACAAAACGCTTTCAAATTTGTGAAACATTTGATTGACATAGCTATTTATAATGTTATTATGGTAGCGCATTATATGGGCCAATCGGCGTATATTGAGCCCTGAATAGAGTCAATAAATCTACTTTAAACCCTTATTTAATTTTTCATGATTGGTCTGACGAATGATTAGGGTGATTGTTTTGATTTATTGAGGGTCTATTCTGCGTTATTATGCAAGAAGGATTTAATAAATTTGCATCAAACCCATTAGATTATCTTAAACTCATTAGATTGTTTAATTATTAGCCTGGGCCTACTGAGACATGCCATTTGGCATTGCTGAAAATAAATCCTCCGCCCCAAAATGTTATAATTAATTGTCTAATGAGCTGCCTGTCAGACAATTGTATTGTCAAATAACCTATCCCACTATAAAAAAGTTTTAGTTTTAGAGTACGGGGTTCTCTCTTCTGCATAGAGGTGCATATTGGCAAAGGTACTATATTATTATGATATTACAGCATTACGACATTACGGAATTACGGAATTACGGCATTACATCATTACGGAATTACGGCAATACTGCATTCTGCATTACTGCATTACGGCACATAATTTTACGGTAATTAGGTTCTGTGCCGTAATTAATTCTACCATATCTGATATGGTAGAATTGCCGTAATGCCGTAATTCAGTAATTCTACCGCCAACACTAGCCGTAATATGATAATGGAAATTCCAATATGTTTCATACTTACGTTATAAACATATACAGAATTTATTATTTATAAATAAAGTCTTGGCTCAAAAAAAAACCATACCGATAATTGTCCGCAAAATGGCATTCGATTGGGAAAGAATCTTTGCGTATGAATTTTATTACTATTAGTGACTTTAAGATTGTATCCACTATCATTTAAAAAAAATGTCTAAATTATATTTATTCTAAAGCTACCAGACCTTTAAAATGGTCATAGTCAAAGGAAAGTATGTATTATAAATTTTGGAGTTATTTATTATCTTTTCAATGCAAATTTTAACTAATGTAATGTACTTAGTCTTCTAATAGGCGCACATTTCGAATTGTTCAACTTATAATTCTTATCTATATTTTATTTGAAATTATTTATAATGAACGTTATCTAAAATCGGTACTACGTTTTTAAATTTTTCTTTTATTTAATTATTACTATGACTATCATTATTATTTAAATTCTATTTTGTATTTGCTATAATTTGTAGGAAACACCTGTACCTGGCGTCATTCGAGTAACATTAAAAGCACCAGATAATCTTGAAATCCCTCCTTATTGTAATGGAGCAACAATGTGCACATTTTGGGGTGCTAATGAAAGTATGAAAATCTAGTGTTCTTTAATTTAACTTCTTTTATAATTTAAATTGACTTGGTGCAACAATTTATATAGTACTATACCCTTCTGATAGCGCTGGTTATGCTTTTGTTACCACCAGAGCATCTGCTCGTAATTATCCCAACCCACTTGGGTGCAATTCTTTAAGAACTACGTCACCATCAGATCCATGTTTCTTTAAACCAACAAATAATAATGTAACAATTTTACCAACATCTTATATTGGTGGTATTGAGAACTACACTGTAAGTTATTACAGATGCATATATTGTACATTATTAGATGTGTCTTATTAGTTTGAACTATTCTTTTCTTTTGGAAAAAGATGATGATCGAGCATTCTATAAGGGGGAAGTTACGTCTATTGCGATTCGTAATGGATTGATGACTGGCACATTATATTATTCTGACGGAAAAACAGTGTATGCAACAAGAACGAATGCTTCGAGAGTATGTATTATATATATATATATTTTTTCATGCCGTAATTGTTTGGCAAGCGTTGATTTTTTGACATTGAACAGATGAAAGAAAATCCTAGAGCTGATGGTGGTATTTTTACCGTTCAAGACCTTCTTACAGCATCCAGTGCAGATTTGGATGGTAATTTTTCATATTTTTCAGTGTATATTATCTCAAAAATTGAATTTAAGTTCAATATACTAAAATATGGATAAGAGATGTTGTTCATTAAATTTTATTTTAAAGGTGAAATTTTGAAAATTTTGAATTTTATAAAAAAAAAATTTGGCAAACAACTAAATTCAATTTTTAACCTTAAAAAAAGTTAGTGAAGAACTTTTCTTTTATACCATTTTAAGCCACTAAAAAATTGGTCATAAATTTGTTGCTTTTTTTGAGATAAAATATGCCACGGCGTTAAATTCCATTATGCTAACGTTCCATAAATAATTTTCATATAATGATAATCTCTTTGTATAATAGCTCCTTCAACAGCTCCTGGTGCTAATAAGACAGCGGGTGAAACATATAGATTATCTGGAATAGTCATAATTCATTATCAAAACGTTCGTCTTAAGGTACTTTAAATTTTATTTGAAATGACAATCTTTTTAATATTCGGGTGATAAGATTGATACGATCTATATGATTGGGTCTCGGCTTTTTTTTTTTAGAAACATGATATAGTTTATAGCTATCTACCTCGAGTAATTGATGGGAACGAGTATAAAGTTACAGAAAATATACATAATTCTACAGATGGTTCCATTACACTTATAGATAGGCACGGGTAAGTTTAACATTTATTTCACTCACTTGTTATTTTATACTTCTTGCGTTTCAAATGCTTAATGTTTTCCCGATTTCATTCTAACAATTATGCAGTATTCGTTTTGTATTCCAGCAACATGGTTTGATAGGTGTATTCGACTTTGTTACTCTTCTTACGAAGTTTGTGGCGGGTATTGCACTTTTCGTGAGTTCTGTTTTTTTTTTTTTTATTTGCCTCTTTAATTGTTAAATTTATTACTTATTATTCACATTAATCGTTTCACAGAAAGTCCCGAGCTCATCGTAGAAATAATCATGTTAAGATTCGTTCCAGAAAAAGAAGTTTACAGAGAGGTCAAGTTTGATGAAATTCCTCAACGTAGAGGAGAATATAATGTTTAGTTTTTTGATATAAACTATAGTAAAACAAGTTCAATTAATATTTAGATTTCTTTGATGATATTAAAATTATGAGAGCAATAGAGTGTTCAATTTTCAATTTTAAAAACTTAATTTACAAAAAATGTCACTTTCTAAATACAGTCGTCCCTCCCTATAGTCACCAAGTTGGTTGCGCCCTAATATGGTGATTATAGAAAGGTGTGACTATAAATCTAAACCTCTATATAATCACAGTTATATTAAAAATTATAAATGGTGATTATAAAAATTTTATTAAAATAAATATTTAAATTGTCATGAATTAAAGGAAGTGCAGCAAATTGCGTGATTAGGGTTTACATAGGTCCTGCCCCTAGTGATAGGACTATTGACCAATCAAATTTTATAATTTTTAAAAAAAAGTCTTTGACCTGAAAATAACCTACTCCACAATTGACAAAAGTCGCTACATAGTAAAGTCTATTTTTACTAAGCAAATCGATTAAAATCATATAAGTAACCTTATTAAGAGATCAAAATACACTTACTACAGAATTTTTATAAGTATTAGAGAATTTTTAATTAGTTGACTTTTGATTTTTATGTTCAACGGAAAATTAAAAATTTTTAAAAAAATATATTCGCCACACAATCGACAAAAGTCGCTACATAGTAAAGTCTAAATTTTACTAAGTAAATCGATTAAACTCGATTAAGTAACCTTATTCAGCAGATCAAATACACGTACTACAAAATTTTCAGAAGTAATTGAGAAGTTTCATTAATTAACTTTTGATTTTTACGTTCGACGGAAAATTAAAATTTTTTAAAAACATAACAATCGACAAAAGTCGCTACATAGTAAAGTCTAAATTTTACTAAGCAAATCGATTAAAATCGTATATGAAACCTTATTTAACAGATCAAATTACACTTTCCACAAAATTTTCAGAAGTATTAGAGAATTTTTTATTAATTGACTTTTAATTTTTACGTTCGACGGAAAAATTAAAATTTTTAAAAAAATATATTCGCCCCACAATCGACAAAAGTCACTACATAGTAAAGTCTAAATTTTACTAAGCAAATCGATTAAAATCGCTTAAGTAACCTTATTAAGCAGGTAAAAATACATTTACTACAAAATTTTCATAAGTATTAGAGAACTTTTATTAATTGACTTTTGATTTTTACGTTTTTAAATTGTTATTAGTTTGCATTTTTGCCATAGAACTTTGTAGCCAATTAGACTAATTGCTTGCATTATTTATAAATTGGTGACTATAATTAGGGTTTATTCTTAATAAATTTTTAAAAAATCAAATTTTCTTGGTGATAGTAATTATAAGCGATTTGTGATTATAATGAGGTTTTTTACTATGTTTGAGTCCATCGCACAAAATTGTGTGCTTAAATAGAGGTGTGACTATATGGGGTGTGACTATAGGAGGTCTGACTGTATTTTTTATTTTTGTTACATTATCCAACCAACTTAAAAACTAAGAATTTGCATAATTCATTTGGATTACATAAATTCAGAAATTAACATTTTATGTATTCAAAACACACTATAATTATCAATTATTATACAGCTGATTTGAAAATTAGTGGGACATGTGATGAATTTTTGATGCCTGTTAGCAAATTTCGGTAATTATTTTTTGGTAATAATAGTATAGTTTTCGATAATCTAATTCTTGACCGGCACAAAACATAACACGTTAATATATTGGCGAAAATTATACAGTGTGTACAACCTAGTGCCAATCAATAAAATTGATGAAATTTAAATTGCTAATCTTTCTTCAAAAAAATAGTAAACAAAAAATACTATCATAAAATGATAAATCAGAACAAGCTAAACATTTTCACGTTTTTAAATTTTTTTAAATCTATTAATAAAAAAGTTATAGCAGGTTGAATTTATAGTATTTTTGTAATTAAATTAGCTACTTTGATATATATAAAAAAGCAAATTTGGCCTCTTTAAACATTAATTTTTAATTTTATATTTATTAAAAATTTAAATTTGGTCACTTTATATATGGGGCCCCACAGCAAAAAGAGGCAGTGAGCAAAAAATTTTGATTCCGTAATTTTATAAAAATTATATGTCTTTTACTCCAATTATTTGAGAAATTGCATTTTTTTTAAAAAAATTTTTTTGCCCATTGCCTCTTTTTGCTATGGGGATTCATATATATTAAAAATGCCATTTTATATATAAATATTAGCTAAATTTTCAAATTGGCCTTTTCATATATATAAAAAATAAAATCTGAATTTGGCCACTAAAATTTTGTTGGGCTAGGTTAAATGCACTATATTATCAAAAAACTATACTGTTATTACTAAAAAATAATTATCAAAATTTGAATGATCATCATAAAATTCATCATGTGTCCTACTATTTTTTTTCAAATCAGCTGTAAACATTTTCTAAGTATTTTTTTTACTTTTTAGAGTTTATTTCAATTTTCTTTATATAGTAGAATTACCAGAAATGAAGTGATAGTGTATAGTTATAGGGTATTTTAAAAGATGTATGTTCCAAAATCTCATAACTAATTGGATAATGCATTAAATGCAGTAAAAACATGAATTTTTGCACTTAAATATCACGCAATGCCATAGTACTATATTTATCTATTGTATGAGAATTGTGTTTAACCAAACATCAATTGAAGTGCATGATAATCATTATAAAAAATATCTTTTTTTTATTAATTGTCTTTCAGAATTGCACTAACTAAATATGTTATGAACGTATTACATGCCAAGAAGAAGCTATACCATAGATAGATACAAATAGTGATTAGGAAAAATTCTAATATCTAATAATTTAAATCCTGATTACTTATTCAATATATAATTAATTGATTAATTGATCGATTAATTGATCATTAGGGGCCTGATTTAAAATTAGTGTAATACATGATAAATTTTGTGATGACATTGCAATTATAGCAAGAGATAGTGAAATCCACTTTGTAGATTGTACTGTATTGTTCAGCTTTTTAACACCCTTAAACAACTTTCTTAAAATTGTGCTTCTGTTGGTTGATTATATAATATGTACAAACTATTTTGAGCATAAAAAGAGTCAATCAAATATTTTATGAATTTGGAGGATAGCTTAATTAAAAAAACTTAAAGTCCAAAAACAAATGCAAGTGCAAGAACATTGGCTTTGCAATAAATAAAAAAAAATTGATATTAATAAAAAAAATAGTGAATATATTAGCAATTATTAAAAAAAATTATATTTCACTAAAGATTCTAGATTTTACTATTTTTCGATTATAATTTTTCCATCCAGATTATCTGTCAATCTATTAATAAAAAAAATAGTAAATATATTAAGATTGATTTCTAGATTTTATTATTTTTCGATTATAATTTTTCCATCCAGATTATCTGTCAATCTACCAACAAATAAAGTCATAGTTATATCCAAAAAATGTAATTAGTGTGCTAAAACTAATGTAGCAATATGATCAAGTTATTTAATACTTTTAATTGGTTATACAACTCATGATCAAAATGTTAAAACTAAAATATTGATGAGCAAGTTATAATTAGTGCTCCGAATGGGTTGGGTCAGGTTGGGTTATGGGTCAACCCGAACCTGACCTGAAAGTTCAGATCAGGTTGGGTTGAATAACTTTCAGGTTAGTGCTTCAACCCAACCTGAACCCGACCCAAAACTTTGTCAAAGGTGATATCAAATCTTGGTCTTTCTCTTTCTCTACTAATTTATTTTCTAATTTATATATTAAAATTTTAATTTTATTTTAAGTTGAATTATTTAATTTATTATTATAGCATATTAAATAAATTTAATATAGTGAAAGAAGCCTATTCAATTTTTAAATTACTATAATTTTTTGTACAAGAGGTTTTTTAAAAAACTGACTAGTAACTTTGTAGAGCAATATTAGTTTTATAAATTTGCCAAATATTTTTTTGAAAAACCTTCTCTATAAAAAGGCGATGTATTTTAAAGATTACTATTGTTTTATATATAATTACTATGTGTTTCAATTTTAACTAACTTTAAAGTGCTATAACTTTTTATATAGACAACATTTTAAAAATCTGACCAGTAACTTTGTTCATTATAATAAGCTCTACAAATTTGCCAAACAGCTTTTAAAAATATTGTCTCTACAAAAAGTTGATGCATTTTAAAGTTATACTATTTTATTGTCTAGTATAGGCTTCTTGCACTATATTAATATATAGTAGTTTTTTAATATGTTTTTTATTATTTTATTTTAAATTGTTAATTTATTTATATAAATATAATATAATATAATAATGGTTTTTTTATTAATTTAGAATATTAATTTATTTTTATTTTATTTTTTAAAAAATAGTTATATTAAATTATACTTGTAATACTAATATTACAGTTATATATAAAATTAAAGATATACAATTTTAGCTTATGGATGATTAAAACTCTTTCCGTCTATCAATTGTACACAATTTTTTCTAACTAATTTTTTAAAAAAAAACTGCTATAACTTAAAATATTACTAAGTTAACTTGATCTTTACATCTAAATAAACTTGCTCTT
>QKWP01001241.1:58558-150529 GCA_003550325.1 Gigaspora rosea | reverse complement strand
TTTGTAATTAGACCTGCACTCCAAACAGATATAATAAATTAATCTTTTATTAATAATAGTTATAAAAGAACTAGTATATAGAGTGTCTGTACATATGATAATTATTTCATTTTTTATTGTTTATTAAATCTGTGACAAGCTTTAAAATTTTTTTAAAAGAATTACTACTATACAGTAAAATTTAGCAAAAAAATTTTTTTAAAGTGTAAATTTAGTTTTTTTATACAAATTTTTGTATTGTGACAATATTAAAAGCAGACAATTTTTTTTATATTATTTCTAATCATGTTCTATTATATTGATCATAATAAATTATTAGTCAATTATTATATATGCAGGTAAGCTCTAATCAGTGTACAAGATTATACAATATCTATCTTATTTGAGAAATTATTTTCTAATTAATATATATATTTCCTTTAAAGGCTATTTTGTATAACAATAAGCAGTTTTAATATCTTTTCTAAGCAGTTTTCTATTCTAATTAACATAAAATCTATGCTATTAATAATATTTATAAACAACATGTCTAAATTAATAGAAACAAAGCATTTTCAATAATTTAAATAATAATTTTGGTTTTTATATTTGTATGTACTTGTAAACCAATTTTGGTGCTAAAATAGCAATTCCAATTTTTTGCCAAGATTTATTTTCAATTAATCAAAACAAACAAAACCTATTTTCAACCAAATCAAGCCCTTTATTCATAACTTAATACTTTTTAAATTTTGAAGATAACAAAAAAACTCAGTTTAAAAGTATGTAAAATAAATTTAGAATTTTCTGAAACAATATATAAGTATACATATTTTCTAAAGATTTTTGATCTAAAAAATTTAAAATATGAGGTTACAAGATAGTTTAATTTCAAGCAAGATTATAACTCAATAAATTCAGAACTAGATTATAATAGTTATTTAGAATATGAACTAAATTACACCTATTATAATAATTATACAGTATATAGACTACTAGATTATGATTATTATAATAATTTCTCTAAATATGGACTAGACTACAGTTTACAAAATATGAATCTAAATTATAATTCACAGAATTCATACTAGATTACAATTCACAAAACTAAAAACTAGATTATATTTTATAATTTGGAATTATATTTCAATTCACAAAATTCTGAACTAGCTTACAACTCTCTGGGTTTTGTAGCAAATTATTGTGCACTAATAAATTATATAATTAATTTATTACTTATATTATTTATTAAAAATAGTATCATTCTGCATACATTAGGTTTAAATTTTTTTCTGTTTTTAAAATTAAAGTGAAGTCTTTACTTATCAAGAGCAAATAAGAAATTTTTTAAAAATTCAAGATTTATATTTGAAAACACTACAAAATCGAATCAGTATTTTAGTTGTTACATTATTATTAAAAATATTAGCAAAAAATGCAATGAAATTAGTATTTTGTAAATTAACAGATTTTGAGATATATATAAAACACAATTATTTCATGCTCTTATATTTATTATTAAATCACAAAAGCAACTTGGAATATTTAAATTAACTAGATTGTCTAATTATATATTTGTTAAAAAATTCTATAGCATAATTTTAGCTTTAGTATATCAAAAAAGCTCATTACAAAAAATAAAATAGAAACCTATAATTGTAGTAATAAGCTCAAGATAATAAAATTCTTCATATCAGAAATTGCAAAAATAAAAAATTAATGAAAAAATTAAATTATAAAGTTATTCTATAAAGATAAATAATTGTTCAAATAATACTTTTACTATATTGCAAGGTTTAGAAAAAGCTAGCATATTACTATAATGCTTATTACTAAAAAAGTTATCAGTATTTTGAAAAAATACTTTATTAGGAGCAATTAGATACTTATGTCCAAATATTACATATTTAAAACTTATAAATTTTAAATTTTTTACACATCAAATAGAACTTATTAGTGATTTATAAAAGCTTTAATTTCTTATATTACTAGATATAGTTAAAATGCCAAAAAAGAATGAGTTATACTTGGCCAAAATTATATATAGATATTTTGAATAAAACAAAGTTAAATAATTAAATCAGCCCAATAGGTCGCAAATATGAGCATTTTTTTTTGCAATTATATGTTTACTTTTTTTTATACTATATAGTTAGGGTTTGCATACATGCATAAACAAAATCTAGAATTAATAATTAATGATATATGGCTTGTCGCAAAAAAAAAAATACTCATTTCTTGTAATCTACTAGGCTGATTTTAATGATTTGACTTTTTATTAAATTTAAAAAAATATTTACTTAGTAGAAAATCTGTTTGTCCTTAAAAAACACCAGATTCCAAAAAAGGCAAAAAACAATAATACATTTCTCCACAATTTACTATGTTATTTGACTAGTTTTTAGGCAAATCACAAATTAATCTAAAATAAACTATTAAAAATTAACTTTAAAATAGACTATGAATTAATCTTAAAATAAACTATAAATTAATCTAAAATGAACTATAAATTAACTCTAAAATGAATTATAAATTAATTTTAAAATAAACTATAAAATAAACTTAAATTAACTCTAAAATGAACTATAAAATAATACAAAAATGAACTATAAATTAACTCTAAAATAAACTACAAATTAACTCTAAAATAAGCTATAAATTAAACCTAAAGTGAATCATGAATTAACTCTAAATAAATTATAATTTAACTCTAAAAGAACTATAAAATAATTCCAAAATAAATTATAAATAAAATCTAAAATTTACTATAAATAAAATCTAAAATTCATAATAAATTACCTCAAATAAACTTTAAATTAACTCAAAATAAATTAACAATTATTTTTAATAATTAACTCTAGAAAAAAAATAATAATTAATCAAAAATGAACCAACTATTTACTCTAAAATAATCTAAACATTCTTTAAAATAAACTAATAATTAATTCTAATAAATAAAATCTAAAATTCATAATAAATTACCTCAAATAAACTTTAAATTAACTCAAAATAAATTAACAATTATTTTTAATAATTAACTCTAGAAAAAAAATAATAATTAATCAAAAATGAACCAACTATTTACTCTAAAATAATCTAAACATTCTTTAAAATAAACTAATAATTAATTCTAAAATATAACAAAAATTAGATTTAAAATAATTAATTTTAATTAACTAATAATTAACCTAAATTTAACTAATAATTAATGCTAAAATTTACAAAATTAACTCTAAAATAAATCAAAAATTAACTCAAAACTTACCAAAATTAACTACAATTATTTATAAAATAAACCAATAATTAATACTAAAATAATTTAAAAATACATCAAATTAGCATATAATTTTTATTTTACTTAAAATTTAGAGACAAAATGCATGATTTTGGAGTTTGATCAAATAAGTTAAATGTAAGTATCTTTTTTTAAAATTTTAAATAAAATAAACACAATACTAATGATTTAATTTATTTTTAAATACTAATAAGTTTCTTTAATCATAAAGTTAAAATTTATTAATAAAATTTGTGAAATCTAAGATTTTATAGAATTTTAGTAATAAAATTCTATAAAATCTTATAATATACAAAAAATTTACTAATTAATTCTAATTGATGTACTAAATAAACTTGTTAAGCATTGAATTTATTAAAATAGCAAGAACTAGTTAGTGTCAAATAGAGAAAAGAGGTACTTTTTTAAGAGATAGAGTTCATTTGATAAATATTTTTACTTAAATAAATTTACTTTTTTTTTTGGTGTTAAAGGAAGGTTTTGCCTTTATCTTTATTAATAAAATGTGTGAGATTCCTCATGGGGTTTCTCAGATTACAATTATTAATTATACAAGAATTAAAACTCAGACTATAAATAGAGTTATTTCTAATTTCTACCTAATTTATCTGCAACCTAAACCTACTAGAGTGGTTAAAACTTACTTAGATTTTAATAAGGAGAATAGAGTTAGTTAGAAAACTATATTTGATCTAGTTGTATAACCAGATTTCTATTTTTCTAAGTGCTAAGCCCAAAGGTAGGCATATGCTATTGTTGTTTTTATATTGTTGGTCTAATAAGCCACAGATGCAGCCATAAGTATATAGAGTTCTGTTATAATGCAGAGTATATAAAGGTTTAGTAGATATAGTATTGGGTTGGAGTAGAGCTTGTATAGATTTCCAGTTTGCTAAATTTGTACAGTATAGTTTCTATAATTGTTCATGAATCCTTTAAGAAAGTAGTAAAAGAAGCTTAATAGTAATATTAGCTGCATTTTTATAAGAAGTATGTTGGGACTTTAACAAATTTACAATTAAATATAATTCTAAATATTTAATAATAAATTTTTAAAAATTTCAAAATTTAATTTAATATTAAATTATAAATTGCTATTTTAATTTATTCTTTTGTCTGTTAGGTAGGTGCAGGCAACTTTGCTTACAAAAAGTTATATAAAATTTTTAAAAAAATTTTTTATAAAACTTTATTTAATTTTTTAATATAGTATTCTTTTAGATTTATATTTTGTTCTTAAATAATAAATTATTATAAATAACTATATTTTAATAAATTTATACAAGCCCAAATTGTCTATTTTTATAAAATTGAGAAAATAATTTAAGTTTTATACTTTAAAAAATTTTATAAATAAATTTAATCACCCAAATTATTATTAAAATTTTTATTTTAAGTGTACTAAATACAAAAAATTTAATATTTTTCAAAAAAAATTGTTTAAAGTTAGTTTAATGTATTATTTTTAGTGATGGGCAAATCCCGATTTTTCAAAAATCCCACACAGGATGTGAGATCCCACGCGGGATAGCGCAGGATTCGCAGGATTCGCAGGATCGAGTAGAGTTTCGGAATTTTCACGATTAATAAATATTTATATATATATCATCACTAAGAATGTAATTTCTAGTTAAAATAATAATCATTTCTTATAAATATAACTACATTTATTACAAATAAAAATGCTTATATAGATTTTACCTACTTTTAATACATTTGAATCTTATAATTATTAAATTCATCAATTCGGATTTGCCTTAATTTTATCAATTTTTAAAATATTATTATATAAATATATATTTAAAAATTATAATGGTAACAAAGTGATCAATCATAAGCGTATAAAAATTTATAAATAATCAGGTGCATAATTAGGTATAAATGTGCTAAAATTTATAAGTGATCAGGTACTGTACATACGTACAAAAACTTATAACTAGGTTATATATATACAAAAATTCATAAACGACTCATAAGAAATTCATAATCAGCTTATAATTTCTGAATTACATAACTAATTGGCTCGAATTTTATTTAACCTTATCATTCATATTAAATAATCATGAAATTGGATATTTTCTCTCATATGGTACACAATATTCTTGGTGTATTATTCGTGCAAGAAATTAAAAGTCTAGATTGCCACTTTATTAATCATGAAAATTTAAAAAATTTATTTCAACGTACAGTTTGCGCATTATCTATGTACGCATGTATATATGTGAAACGAAAATAAATAAAATATTTAATATTTTTAGGTAAATACATCAAATACTAATTAGGAATTGGCCCACTTATGTTAAAGTAGGCCGGATTATTTGTTAATGCGGGCCAGATGATATGCTAAAACAGGCCAGAAAATCTTATATTAAAAATCCTGCGCGGGAGTTTTTAAATTTAGCGCATCCCGCACAGGATTCCACGCGGGATTATGCACGAATCCCACACGTTGCCCATCACTAATTATATTTATATTATTAAAATTATTATTAATATATTAAAAATTTTTAAATTGAATAACTTTTGATCTACTTATTTATTTTAGATAATTTAACTACAATATAATTATTTTAGCATGATAATTCTAATGAATTCAAAATCGTTAAAACTGATTACAGACTTATAAAATTAATAAAGATTAGATATGAATATAAATTAACTATAATCGATCTTAGAATCCTGTAATCAAATTTTAGCAATTTTAGGTTTATTAAAATCATCTTATTTAGATAATTATTTTGGTAGATAAAATATCCAAAATGGTTCAGTAAATCAATAGTTATTTATTGTTGAAAATTTAAAATTTTTTATATAATTTTATATAGACAAAAATATAATTTTTAATTAGTAAAAATTTTAAAAAATCAAAATTAAAATTAATATTTTGCCAAAAGTATTGTATTTAAATAATTAAATTAATTTAAATATTTTTTAAAAAAACTTTATAGCAATTATACAAAAAATTAATTTTGCAAGTAAATTAGTCTGCAAAACAGATAAAGGAATAATTTAATTGGACAGCTCGAACCCCAAACACATTTCATATAACCTACCATATTATATAGTAATAAAATGCGGATAACCCTAACCCTAACCCTAGAACATAAACAAATTAAAATCTCAGTTACGTCTGTTAAGCAATCAAATTGCGTCTTCTATTTTATTATAGACACGTCTAATAACCAATAAAATCCCGTCTAGTTTCTTTCTATATAACAGCTTTTTTGACAAATTAAATTCATTCAAGTCAGCTTCTATATGCTCTACATATAAAAATTTTATCCAATAAAATTCAAATTGTTTATTGAATGTCCAACCCTAGCCCCAGAAACCAACCTGAAACATATATAACCTACCACTTACTAAGTTATAAAAGTCCAACCAATCAAATCGCGTCTTATATTTTATTATAAATGCGACAAATAGCCAATAAAAATCTGTCTTATTTTTTTATATGTAACGGGTTTTTTGACCAATCAAATTGCGTCTTATATTTTATTATAATAAACCTAACCCTAGAATGTAAGCAAATTATACACGTCTATTAACCAATCAAATTGGTCTTATATTTTAATATAAACACGACAAGTAGCCAATAAAAATCTGTCTTGTTTTTTTATATGTAACAGGGTTTTTGACCAATCACAAACGGCCGAGCGACCCCTAGAAAGCTAACACTAATCATATATAACCCTAAATAGGTTAAATAAGGTTTTAGCATTGTTTCTATATTTGGTTATATTAATTTTCTAAAAAGGATATATTAAGTCCTAAAAAGGAAACCCTAATTATAATTGTAAATCCCAAATATGGTTATATTAAATCTAAAAAAGGTAGCCCTAGCCTTTCTAAGTAACCCTGATCCTAATTAGGAACGGTTAATGTATATATTATTTATACTATTTATAGTAATTTTTAATTTCCTATAAATAAATTTACTCGAAATCCGGAATCGGATAAATAAATAAACCTAATCGGTAAAACTTAGTTTTAAAAAGAAGTTCATTGAACATCTAATATATTCGGAAGATTATTTTAATTAGATAACGGATCGGATATACCTTATTTGGGGGTCCGTCGGAAGATCTGGCTTTTTTCCAAATTTGGGTATATTCTAAGTATTTAATTTCTGATTATATAAATAAAATAGATTTAATATAAATAATAATATCGTTTTAATTAAATAATTAATAATAATTATTCAAATAATTAATTTGCATAAATTACAATACATATTTGTAATCATTTAATTATTAAAATGAAACAAATAAAGGATAATTTTAATTAATAATTAATTAAATTAATTAATTTTATTTAAAATACGTCCGTAAATAGAAATTTATAATAAAAGAAATTAAATTAATTTCTAAAAATAAAGTTCTATTTTAAATCGGGTTATCCGATTAGTATATCAAGTGCAAATATTTTTCAAAGAAAAATAGTGTTTTATAGTTAGGAGTTTGTAATAGTTTGATAGAGTATAAAAAGGATGCCTATCTGGTGAACTTGGTTACCTTGTCAACTTTACAAACATAGCTACGTCTAACTAAGGAGTTCGAATAAGAATGAAATCGATCTTAGACTGCGCATTAAAACTCTAACCCTAACCTTAATCGCATGGTTTTATTTTTATAGAAAGTTTGGTTTGATAGTCATGTTATACCTGATCTTAGTATTTACGGTTATAAATTTATTTTGTAACCTACGGTTACAAATCAATTAATCCTATTTTATATTATAATTTTTCAAAATATATTATATAAGCTAAAAATATGAATATGTGTATTTTAATTTTAAACTTAGCATATTGATGCATATAGATTCACATAAAAAAAATTAATTAAAAAATAAATAGGTAATTTAAATATATTAATAGTTAAATAGTATTATATTTTTATTTACTAACTTGAATAAAAAAAAATAAATATAATTTAAATATCTTAATCAATAAAATTAGAAATAAATAATTTATTTTGATTAATAAATAAGCATTAGTAAGGTTATTTACAAGGTGAAGTATTATAAAAAATAATTATATATATATCTGATATGCTTGTTAAAAATAGAATCTCATATTAAGAAGTTTTGTATTTATTAATAAATCTAAAATCTGATTGGATACATTAATAATTTACAAATACTAGTGATTAAATATAGCTAAATACCTGCAACAATCCAAATCAAATCCAATAATAAAGCCAACTGAGCAAATTAATATAGTAAGCTAATACATACTGCATAATAGTATATAAGTATATATATATGTACCATGTATAATGAATAATTATAATTGTGATAACTTTTAACCTCTGTGCATTATTTTGTAAAAGTAAAAATCTTTATAATATTACAAAAGCATTATTTATCAGTCACAGGACATGTCCTCGTACAGGGGTTTAAAATGTTGTTACATATAAATTAAATAGGTTGGCTTATCCAATTTTATATATAAATTTATACAAAAAAATTAATTAAATTAAATTTATTTAAAAATATACATATAAATCTTTCTTTAAATTTTAAATATATATTCTTTAGCATTTAATAATCTTTAGTTTTAAGTTTTAGTTCTTAATTCCAAATAGTTTAAAAAGAATCTTCCTTTAAAGTTAATGTATTTTTATCTTTACAACCCCTGTAAAATTACATTATTATTTAAAGCAATAATATGATTGGTTAAAAATCCTTTAAAGATTAAAGAAGATTCTATTAATTAAAGGTTTCTTGTGCCGGTTCTTCTGATTCTAATAGTAGTTAGATCATTAAAATTGGCCCAGTGGATCCCAAAATATTTGGGTTCAAAGAAGAGAACATAAGGATCTGCAAATTCGCTATTACAAAGTATTATAGTTTATAATACTTTGTGTAATAGTGAATTTGCAGATCTTATGTTCTCTTCTTTGATCCCAAGTATATTGGGATCCACTGGGCCAATTTTAATGATCTAACTACCATTAGAATCAGAAGAACCGGTACAAGAAACATTTACTTAATAGAATCTTCTTTAATCTTTAAAGGATTTTTAACCAATCATATTATTGCTAGGGTAAGTCAGTTATTTGACTTAAAGAATATAGTAAAGAATTGACTAACTTTAAAGAAAGATTCTTTTCAAACTACTTGGAGTTAAGATCTAAAACTTTAAATTAAAGATTATTAAATGCTAAAGAATATATATATAAAATTTAAAGAAAAGTTTATATGTATATGTTTAAATAAATTTAATTTAACTAATTTTTTTTGCATAAATTTATATATAAAATTGGGTGAGTTAACTCATTTGATTTATAAGTAACAGCACTCATTGGGACATGTCTTGTGACTATTATATTTCTGGTTTTAGTATAACTATATTGTATAGCTACTTTATTAAACCAATAAGAACAGCTATATATCTAGTAGCTAAAAATTATTTTTTGTTTGGATATAAAATTTATAACACAAACCTACAATTCAATAAGTGCTACCCACACTCTCTAAGTGCATGCTAATATATAGTCTCAGAGGAGTGCACTTATAGAGATCTGACTATATAATTTTACTTTAAAATAAACCCTAACTCTAACTCTAAACCCTAAAAAATGTATTACAAAAAAATTTATTTTTCAAGATTTTATATTATAATTTCATTTTAATCTAAATTTTATTATAATCTCTTACAATAATTATATAGGCAAATAAATAAAAATATAAAAATATAAAATAATAAATAACAATAGTATATATAAACTATATATACTTAATCTCTTGTTTATTTTTTTAGAATTAAATTCTAGATATATTAAGTTTTTTACTTATAATTTAAAATTTATATAGATTAGAATTTTATTTTTTATTTATTATTATAATAATAATAAATTCTGTATCCTTAGTTTGTACTACTTTGCAGGCAAATTTGCCTGTATAATTACTATAAATATAGCTCTGATCTATTTTTTTAATCATTTAATATAATTAAATAAAATTTGGTATTATAATATTTAAAAACAAGAATTATATTTTTGAATTATTTAAATTTATATTATAAGACAAAAAGTTTATGTTGCTTATAAGCTGAAAATATTAAAGTTTAAAGAAATTTTTTAACCAAAAAAATATTTTACAATATCTTGGCGAATTCTTTAAATATTGGTTTTAAGAATATAGTTTCTGATACAATATTGTAATTTATATAAAGGATGACAACTTTTATTATTTGACTTTATATGATTTACTTGTAAAAATTAAGACTTGTATTAGAAGTGAAAATTTTTTTTATAGACGGGAACATATAAAATTTGAAAAAACCTAAAGAAAAAATTCTATAGTAAAAGTTCCAAAACAAAAACTTTAAACTTTTATTACACCAAAGTTTTTTAATAATTTTAAAAAAAATTTTATAATAAAGTTGATAAAACAGAACTAATATTATTATTTCTATTTAGAAAGTATATAGCTAAATTAATATTTAAGGTTTTATTTAAAAAATTTAAAATTTTAAAATTTTCGCAGGCAAATATGCCTGTATAACAAATTAAGGAATAAGTATTATAATAACAAAATTAAGAGATATAACAATGAGTTTTAAAATTTAGTACACCCGCACTGCAATGCACCTATAGATGGCAGTGAAATTCATTTTAATTTTTTTTTTAATTTCAACAATAAGTTTAACAAAAATTTTAACATTTTTAATATTTTTAAAATTAATTATAAAACAACTATTGTATTTGATTGAGTTTAGTTTTAATTAATATTTTATATAATTTAAATGAATTTTTATAGTAAAAAATTAATTTCACCAATTTTACCAATTTAAATATCAAATAATTTCAACAATTTCAACAAAAAATTTTATAAGAAAAATAATTTCACCGGCATCTATAGGTGCACCTCTTTGATGTATCTCAAAATTTTACTAGGGTAACCCTGTTGTGTTACTAACAAAAAATGCTCCTCTTAATTTTTTATTCTAACTTTAAACCTAATTTTAATACTAATTCTAACTTTAATTATTGTTTGTATTTGTTACTATAAAGTGCACTACAGTGCAGAGTGCACTAAATTATAAAACCCTATAACAATGTAGTTTAGTTGTATTGTTGTCATTCCCAAAGCTCATATAATTAAAAAGGCTCCAAGTTCAAATTCTACAAAAGATGATTATACTATTAACATATACAATATTTGCATTATAGTATGACTATATAACCTCACTATAGTTAGATTATAGAATTTGTAATCTGGGTCTAGTGATACCGCCGAAATTGATTTTTAAAAAAGGCCTATTTCGTCTTCATTGGAGAAAATTAAAATTTTTGATAATAAAGAGCAAATAAAATTTATATAGATATGTTCCTTATAATTTCGTCTATTCAAAAAAGTATCAAATAATTTCGTTTTTTAAGTAAAATAGGTCAAAAACAATTTCTTCTTCAAATTTTAATTTCAGATTTAGTACCTAAAACAATTTTATCCTCATATATATCTGGGACATACTAAATTTTGGAGCTAGTATAATGCTAGCTATATGCTCCAATTTTTGGAATTTATAAAAAAAGCTTATTTTTTTAAAACTTTAAAGCTATATAATTTTTGATCTACTAGTCCATTTAAAAATAATTTTACTACCAAAATATTCATCTCTTTGAGACAATTCCAACAAGTCCAAAATTATAAAAATCCAATTATAGGTTCATGAGAAAATGTACTATCAAATAGGTAATACACCTGAAATTGGTTTGATCTATATTAAATTAATTTTAGATGTGTCACCTATTTGATAGAACATTTTTATAACTCTGTGATTGGGTTTTTATGATTTTTAGCTTATTGGAATTATCTTAAAGAGATAAACAGTTTGGTAGTAAAATCATTTAAAATGGACCAGTAGATCAAAAATTATTTAGCTTTAAAGTTTTAAAAAAATAAGCTTTTTTTATAAATTCCAAAAATTGGAGCATATGCACAGAAACCTAGGGATGTTGCAGAAGCAAAAATGGCTTGGCAAGATCTGAATAAAGAGTAGCTAGCTTTCGCAATACTTGAACTAGAAACAAATAGATAAAAGCCTTTATAACAAAAAAGAGCATACTAATCTGATTGCTAGAGTTATACTAAAAAAAAGAGCATGCATTACAAAAGCATTAACCAAAAAAAGAAAGTTTATTAAGTATCTAAAGCCTGGCTAACCAATTTTTTTAGACTAACTAGATTAGTTGTATAGGAAAGAAGAAGAGTACTAGAGTTGGTAAATTTTACAAGAGCTAAAGTAAACAATAATAATAGTTTAAGGTAATCTTTGACTACAAGTATAATCTCAGTGAATATGCTTCCTGCTAAAGTATAAATAAATATCTGAAATGGAATCAGGTACCACTCTATTAAGTCTCCTATTAAAGATAACAAGACTAAGATTACCTGGCTAGATTCTAAATACAATAGATAAGTATTTAGTATGAATCTCAACTGACTAATATATTAAAAAGTTGTATTATTATTATAGGATAAGTTGGTAAAACAGACAGAAATTAGAGGGTTTAAATAGGCAATACAGTATATAGGTTGCAGGTATAGTAGCTAGTGTAGAACTCTAGAGTTGTTATTTAAATAGATACCCAAAAGTTGCAAATATAGCTAGTTGTACTCTTGTTAATATAACAAATACTAGTAAATTTCTATGTAGCTACCTATGGCTCTAATATCTTGAATAAAAAGGTTCTAAGTTCCAAGATATGTATTTTAAAAAAAAATTATATGCAGAATTCATAGTTACTATTGTACTAGTTCAAAAATAGCAATAAAGTTATTAAAATTAATTACTAAAATTAAATTTTTTTACTATTTAAAAAAATTTTCATTAATGTAATTTAAATAAATTGAACTTTATATAATATTATACAATTAATTAATTACAGTATTTTTTACTAATTTATTCTGAGATGTGATATTGTACAAAAAAATAAATAAATATCAATATAATATATTGATATGTACAGTTTGTAAGTTTAAACTTACACTAGAACTATCAATAAATTCCAACCTATTAGTAAAAACCTATAAATGTAAAATTACTACTATAAGAATTGATAGGCTTTTTATTAATGCATATATACAATATTAGAAAGTTAAGCACTTTAGATATAAAATTGAACTTAAGTTTAGCAATAAATTTAAGTTTATTTTGAAAACCTTTAAATCAAATTTAAAATTAATCCATATTTAAAAGCATTACTATTTCCTGTTTGGTGTTTTTGTAAAGAATATAAAAGTTAGCTAAATGTAGGTTTTATAAATTTTAGTTAAAGTGTGCAACTTAAGTGCTAATCCTAATTTTTAAAGTTATTAAAAGGAAATGCAATAAGAGAAGCTTTTTAATAGTATCATAGCCATTTTCAGTATACTGTGCATTTGTAGAGTTTTTCAAATAATTTTTACTCACTTGGCAATCTAATAATAACTAATATATTGTACAGAATTTTACCTACTACATTCACATAGTAGTCAGTTTATTCACTTAGAAAAACTCAAAGCTATTATAGATCAAAACAAAATAACTTATTATTAAGAGTGTCAAAAGCCACTTGGTATCTCTCTCTTTGGATCAATACCTTATTTATATATTACTAATTTATATTTGTATTACTAATTACTACATAGTTAATCTATCAATCATGCAATCAATATTTAGACTTTTTTATTAAAGTTATACAAGTTCAAAATTACTGATCACATAATTTCCAAATTCTGATTAATACTACGAAATCCTAGAGTAATAGATTTAACTATGACAAAAGCTTTATAATAAATATCAAAATAAAAAAAGAAAGTATCAAGAAAATATAAATATTTTATCCTTTACTTCTTTCAGAACTTTGCAAGAAAATAACTTGACTTTCCGGCACTTTACAAGAACACCTTTTATTATATATTTATTTATTTTCTTATTTCATCTTTTTTTTAATATTTTTTTTAACTTTTTTTTATTTTATATTTTCTTTCTGTTTTTAAAGGTAGATGGTACTATTTTAAAATTATATATAAACTTAATGGTAAATTTTTTTTATATTTAATTTTATGAAAAATTATAATAAATAAACTAATCATATTTTAAGCCAAGTTTGCAGAGCAGGTTTTTCTGATTCTAATAATAGTAAAATTATTAAAATTGGTCAAAAACTTAGTAAGATATGAAATTTTAAAGATTGGGTATTAAAATTTAATAATAAAACTAACTTATAAATTTACATAAATTGACCAATCAGCATTAGCAATTTTGTGCAACCCAGAAAATTTTTGGCCAACCCAGAAAAACTTTATAATATATACAAGTATATTTTTTAAATATAATAATAGTTCAAAATTTTACTATAATAGATAAATTGTTTTATTTATATTTTGTAAAATTTTAATAAAAATTAGTTGTAATTTAAAAAAGTTTTTATTAGTAGCATATATTAATTTTATATGAAAATTTCAAAATACCATATAAAAACTATATAAAAATGATCTATATACCCTCTATCCTTAAATTTTACAGTTTATTTTTTTATTATAGTTGCTATCACTAATTATAAGAACTACAACAAAAAATAAATTGATATCACTCTTTAGAAGGTTCACAAATAAGCCACTTATTAAAAGGTCTACTACTGATGAAAATTTAGTACTGCTTCTTAAAAAGTCTATAATTAATAAAGATTAGTACCTTTAATTATAAATCAAGATATTTTTGTATAAGTTTAACAAAATTATGGTGATAGGCACTTTTTAAAAATTGGCAAATTTTTTCTTTTTATTTTTGATATATGAATAGATATTAAAGCTATTAATATATTTGTTACAAATATTAATAATCAATTTGTTTCTAATTACCTTTTATTAGATATTTTTATTTAATAAGTAAAAAAATTTTTCATAATAAGAATATTAGTAAAAATAGATCTTATTCTAAATAGAACAATAACTTAAAAAATTATTCGAATAATATATTTAAAATAATTATTATATTTACTGTTGTATTAAACTTTATAAACTATTCTATTATATATTAATTGATTATGCTTTAGTCTGTAACAAGATAAATAATTCTAATAGCATGTGCTAATTATATTTTAAGAAAATACTAATAAATTTGTAAGTCTATAACATTAAAATAATCTGCCTTATATTCTAACAGCTAAATAAAACATATATAGTAATTTTCTATTTGTTCTTAGCTACAATCAAGTAGATATTCACATAGCAAAAAATTTAAACAATAGTCAAATAATTGTAAATTATATAGCATTGCTATTCAAATATTATGAATTAATATTTAATATAATAATTTTTAGTTGGTTTAAAAAAATTATTACAAGAAAAAGCATATAATAACTTTTAGTTGGTTTAAAAAAATTATTACAAGAAAAAGCACTAGAACCTTATATATTAAAAAGATATAGTTTCTTTATATATTAGGAATATTAAAGAAATTAACATGCTTTAATTTACTATTTTTAATTAGGATTTTATTGAATTATTTAGAATTTCTGCATATATTGCTCCAAAATTGAAGGTTTTAACTTTGAAGTTATTAAGTAAAAATATTTAAATATTTATAAAGGAATATTCTGTTAATTATAATAAGTATAACTTTGTATTTATTAGTATAGCTAATGATGGATCTTTTATTGAATCTAATTTGTCATTAGCAATCATTTTATTTATATTTGATGAACATACTAAATTTAAAGGAGTTATTATAACAATTTTTTATATACATATATTAAGAGTTAAAATTGAATGTAATAGACCTATAGGTTGATAGCAAAGTAGTTATGCTTTTAGGTCCCAGTTCAAGGTTGCCAGTTCAAGTCAGATTGAGTATATGAAGTGAAAAACTGTACCAGAACTCTGCTTGAAACAAGCCACAAATATGCATAAGTTGTTCAGAATACTTTTACCAAAATTTCAGTTGAAAAAAAAGAACTTAGTTTTCGTTAAATCCTCAAGTAGTAGATAGATTATTTAGTTAAATATGGTTGAAAAAAAATAGACAGTTTTAGTTAAATCCTCCAGTTATAAATAGGTTAGCTGGTTAAATTCTAGTTAAATCTAGTTGGAAACAATAAGAATTTAGAATAGCCTTTATTATAATAGTAATAGTATATGTAAATCTGAAATATAGAAGACCTTCAATTTAGAAAGGCCATGTTGAATATAAGACTTAGTTAAAGTGATGCTATTTGCATCCTGTTAGCAATCAAAGCATCAGGTTTAAAAAAATTGAATATAATATAAATTATCTGGCTTTTTATTTTTTCAGAATATAATTCTCAAACAAATTAGATTATCTTGTAAATTCAAATTCTATTCAAAATTGATTAATCAAAAATATTTTGAAAGTTCCTGATAGTTTATTAAATTATATTAGATAATAATACTATGTGTTTGAAAAAAGCTACCTTTTTTGGCTAAAAAATTACAAAAAAAATATGAGGTAGCTTATTTTCAAAATATTGAGTTTTTTAAAAAAATTAAAAAATATACTAATAAAAAGTTGTTCAAATAACATCAAATTTTTACTATTAGTATATTTTGATGTTTTGAACAAGTTTACTTCATAGCACTTTTGAGTTTTACTTAGTAAAATTGGAATATTTATACAGTCGCCTCTCTCTAATCCAAACCTCTCTAAACTGAACACTATTAAACTTTCTCTAAACTGAACAAAATCTTCTAGAACATTTGTAAATTTTATTATAAAGTTCAGATAAACCATATATAACTTTTTGAAAACTGAACTTTTTCAAATTTTTACATAGTAAAAAAAAGCATTCCCGGCAGTTTGGATTAGAGAGAGTTGACTGTATAAGCAATCTCTATACAATATAATATACATAATTAGCTGTAAAGTTAAAATTGCTAAGCAAAGCAATGAGTTTGTAATAAACACAAGAACTATAAAAAAATTAAATTTTACTCTAAATATAATATTGAAAATATATTCAATTGTTTTTCTAATTTGAAAAGATTAATAAAGTAGGTATAATCTATTGACATAATGATATTTTAAACTGCAATATTATTGTTATCAGTTATACCAACTACCTTAAAAAAAAAGCAACAACTCAATTTTTGACCCATGAAGTTGATTTGCACAGGCCAGACGACCTGAATAAGAGCTTACTATTTATAAATTGCATATATTAGGCTATTGCTTATTTTGAATTCTGACCTGTTTAACCCAAATCAGAGCAATTTTTGACCTGTGATCCATATGGGTCAGCTAACCCAGGTCAGAACTCTAATCCAAATATAATTTTGATATTCATAGTATACCGCGCACTATATAGAGTCTTTGCCTTGAAAATAACCTTATAGGGCTATATAGATCTTATGAATAAAAATTAAAATTTCTAGTCATCCAATAATCTAATTCAAATATTTTTTTATTTTATAGAACTCACTAAGCTCTACAAAATAAAAAAAAGTTTATTTGAATTGGATTACTGAATAGCCAGAAATTTTAATTTTTATTCATAAAATCTATATAGTTCTATAAGTTCATTTCAAAGCAAAGACCCCATATATCCATACATTCTTTATTTATTTTCTGTTTTAAATGTAATTATATAGAAGGAAACTATATATCTGATATGTATATATATTTTATTTATAATATATAATGTGATAGTGATTATAAGCTAATTGTGATTATATAAAGGTATTTTTATTAAAACAAATGGGTTAACAATTTGTATGACAATATTGGAGTTGTAATGATATAAGTAATTATAGAGGAGGAAGTCTATATTATAAATGCTATTTTTTTTAAAACTCTTTTCTTCTAATTATTTAAGCAAAAGAATTTTATTAATTTTTGTTTAAAAAACAGCAAGTATATAAAAGAAAAATTAAACTAAAAAAATAGTAAAAAAAAGAAAGAAGGTTATTAAAACTTAAATAAAGTTTAAATACACAAAAAAAAAAGAAAAAGAAAAAAGGAGCAAAGAAAAAACAACAAAGCATGGCTCTATTTTTGTCTATACAAGGCTTAAAAAATATTATAATACTTTATAAAGAAAACCCTACTATTAACTTTATATCTATATTATAATATACTGTATTTAACTATTTGTAGAATATACTCAAAAAATTTTATTTTTCTCTTATCAATTTACATGTGTTATTCATTGTATATTTGTGTATAGTACAATGACTTTCTTATAACAGTTATTACCAATTTAGTAATATAAACAATGCAGAGAAAAGTATACTAAATTTTTTACATTTTGAAAAAAATTTAACAGAAATACCAAAATATAGCAAGAATATGGTAGTAGGTTTTTGAAGTCAAGTATTTCTAAATTTTCAAAGAAGTGTATTAAAAGACTTATTTGATTTGTTATTCTTTAGTTAAGCCAAAAACAGCTAACTTTGTTGACAAATGCCTTCTTTCACAAAATTTTGTATACAGAGCATTACCTTCTGCTAGTTATCTTGTATACTAATGCTGCTGGTTTGCAAACAAAATATATATAGAATTTTCAGAAGAGAAAGAAAAAATATCTAGTTAATCTTAATTTTTTTTTTTTTTTAAGATTCGTAGTCATCTGATCTTTATTAGCAAATTATATAAAAGCTACATAATTTAATATACTAACAATATAGACCAAACTAAGCCAGCTGCCCGAATTGGTGCCCAACTTTGGCTACTGCACTGAAATGGTTTGCTCATACTCAAGTGACGGTCTTCCCCATCAGCAAGAAGTATAGCACTGCCTGGCTTCAGAAACCAATCACAGAATCTATTCCACCTAAAAACTTCTTCTTTGAGCTTCTTATAAAGAAGAATAAAAAAGGTGAAAAGATTAAAGTGGGGACAATACCTAAACGACTAACCAAATAACCGACCAAAAATACAACCAAAAGAAAGAAATAGAAAAAGAAAAACCAAAGAAAAGGCAAAGAAAGAATAGAAACTGTAGATGCTAACATGTTTAGCATAAACGTTAAAAATTATATAATACCACAAGACTAATGTTTATCAGTGTATTATATATACAGATATAAAAAAAAAGAAAAACGAAACTAAAAAAAGATAAGAAATTTTTTACGTGCCCTCCAGATCCAACCATGTCATTTATTGTTTATTTGTATGTAGTGACCAAATCCACACGTGACGGCGCCGGTCCTGATTCGGATCATCCCAATTTAGAAGGAGTAAACACTGCTGATCTTTTGGAGGGGGTAAGCTAGGATTCCCACTTTTTGGCGAAAATTTCAAAAAAATCCAAAGAGAAGTATGACAATACTCAAAAGAAATTTAAAAGAGAGGGTGCAGTTGGAAAAACTCAATTTTTTGTTGTTCCCCATTGTTTTGCCACAGGAAACTTCGTCGACGGAAAAAAACTTTAATTTCCACCAAAATTTCTCGTACAAGGGCTCCACCTTCTACCAGTTATCTTGTAAAAGTACGCTTTTGGCTTGCGTGTCGAATATATAAAGGAGTTCCAGAAAGTTAGTTGATCTTTATAAAAACTGTTTTCTTGTGTTATCCTACTATACATTAAGTATAGGCAACTCTCCAACAAAAAACTTCTTGTTTTTCTTCCGTTGGTAATTTGGTTCGAATGATTATTGGAAAGAGTATGAATCATTGATGGTGCATATAGTTCTAGTTAATCTTTATAAAAAATATTATATATTGCTTTTTTATCTATTTCTAATAAATTTTTTGTTTTTTTTGTTTGTAAGAAATTTGATACAAATATTATTAGAAAAAGTTTTTGGAATATATTGTATTTTAATAAAAAATTAATTTTTATATATAATAATTTAATAACAAATTTGTAAAAATTAATAATTTTAGTTTTGTATAATATTATATAATTTTGTATTACCTTAATTATCTTGAAAAGTACTATATAAAATTAATGATTTTAGTTTTGTATAATATTATATAATTTTGTATAGGAATGCCTATTTCCACCATGGTATTTTGCTATTTCTACCATGGTTATATGAAAACTTTCTTTTTTTAGATTTAATATAATATTGTATATTATAATTAAACTTTAAAACTAATAAGTAAACCTTCTTTGGCTACTAATTGCAGAACTCATTTTTCTGATTCTAATAGTTGTAAATTATCAAAATTGGTCTAGCAGATTTCAAAATACTTGGGATCAAAAAAAAGAATATAAGGATCAGCAAATTTACTGTTATACAATAAATTATTTTTCTTTACTTATGTTTTGTTATATAAACAATATATGGGAACCTCCATAGCAAAAGGTGGCAATAGGCCAAAAAATTTTTTTTTTTAAAAATACAATTTCTTGAAAAATTAGAGTAATTGGCATGTAATTTTTACAAAATTAAAAAATAAAATTTTTGGCCCATTGCCACCTTTTGCTGTGAAGGTCCCCATATATGAACTCAATCTTGGTTCAAAAAACCTAATTTTGGTTCAATTAACTCAAATTGATTAGGTTACCAAAACTAAATGCACGAAGTGAAATTGAAAAAATTAAATTAGAATTAGAGACATGTATAATATTACACAATATTAGCAGTATATAACCAAAAATTATTTTTGCGAAAACAATGCACTAGGCCTTTGTATAATATAAGTGTATATGTTGTATAACTAGAGTATATACTGTAATTGAATATTGCTAACAGACATTGCCACTATACTTTGGACAATTAGTTTTTAGAATTAGGGTTAGAGTTAGGGTTATTAATGCACTAGGTATTTGTGTAATATGTGCATATATTGTGTAGCCAGTATATGTACTGTGATTGGATGTTGCTAACAGACATTGCCATTATGCTTAAGACAATTAGTTTTTAGGGTTAGAGTTAGGGTTAGTATTAGATAGGGTTCCTCAAATTCAAATCAAATCAAATATTGGATTAAATTGAATTTGATCAAATCAAATTGATACTGATTTGAATTTGATTTAATTCAAATATTTGAATTTGAATTTGATTTGAATTTGAATTTTTAATAGTAATTTTCAAATCAAATCAAATATTTGTTAAATCAAATCAAATTTGGCTATATTTGAATTTGATCAAATCAAATGTAATCAAATTTGAATTTGAATTTGATCAAATATTTGATTCAAATATTTGAAGATCAAATCAAATTGCGGAACCCTAGTATTAGAGTTAAGATTAGAATTAGAATTAGGTTTATTATTTTGAATTCTAAAAATAGAAAATCTTGTATAACTATAGTATAAATAGCAAAATACCATAGTGGAAATAGTAATTCCCTTTTGTATAACCTTAATTATCTTGAAAAGTAATATAAAATTTTCAATCTTTTTTTTTACTTAAGAATAGAGTATTACCATTTTTTTATTTTACAACTGAGACCTTGCTCTTCTTTATTTATTAATTCAAATATTATTACATGCAAAAGAAAATAATATATGACAATTATAATAATTATAAAAGGCTAAGCTCGGGCTTCATGATGGCCTTTCACTACTAATCAATCTTTACCCACAGACCAAAGTTAGCTGAACAAAGTTATTATAACTTCAACACAGACTTCTAAGATAAAAATTGTTAACATTAATAACTTTGTTCCAACTAACTGGCCCAAGTTACAGTATGTTAAACAAAAAGCAGTTATATAACCTGGACTGCTTGAAATAAAACTTCTAGAATCTTCGTCTAGTGGTTTCTCTATAAGCCTTACACATCCTTTCACATTACTTGTTTTCAAGCCACTCATGATGATTGTATCCAATATAGTAGGTGCCTTTCCTTTTTGGGAGCAGTAAACACTGCAGATCTTTTAGAGGGGTAAACCAAATTGCCTACTTTGAAAATTCTTCATGAACCAACGGCTCCAAAATTTCACCTGTAACCTTAGTAATGACAGTAGTTCTTTCCATATAGTCCAAAATCTATCAGAGGGCTACCAAAGACTTTTCAAATCGAAGTGAGTAATAAACTCTGAGCTTGTCAGCAGGTAGTCTATGTACTTTACCTCTAAACAACAAGTGCTGTTTTTGTGGTAAGTGACAAACTCTAAAGTTATTAGCAGATACTCAGTTAACTGTATTCCTAAATAACAGTTGCCAGGTCTGCATATATTTGTTGGTTTTCTACTGTTTCTTTAAGACTTAACTTCTAAAGTGTTAGCGTATTTGTTAGTACAGGTAGGGTTCCGCAATTTGATTTGATCTTCAAATATTTGAATCAAAAATTTAATCAAATTCAAATTCAAATTTGATTACATTTGATTTGATCAAATTCAAATATGGCCAAATTTGATTTGATTTAACAAATATTTGATTTGATTTGAAAATTACTATTAAAAATTCAAATTCAAATTCAAATCAAATTCAAATTCAAATATTTGAACCAAATCAAATTCAAATCAGTGTCAATTTAATTTGATCAAATTCAAATTGATCCAATATTTGATTTGATTTGAATTTGAGGAACTCTAGGTACAGGTAATCAGCAGATAGAGTTGCGGAAGATCGTCCACGAGTATACCATTTTGAATTTATATAAAATAAATTGTAGATCAACTTTGTATGACCAATATCATATAATATCATATGATTTACATATAAATATCATATTATTTAACCAATCAGAATCAGTAATTCTTTGTATTACTAGAGAAAAACATATCTGATATAGTGTTTTGGTTATATGTAAAGTTAATTTTTTTAAAACAATATATATTGTACAATTTTATTATTATAAACAAACTATTTTAAACTATATATTATATAAATTGATACAAATTGGTTAAGATATTAAAAAGTTTTATTAAAAGTACTTTTTTATTTTGTTGGTTCTCATTTTCCCGAAACCCATTTTCCCGAAAACTATTTTCCCGACATCACATAGGGTTAGGGTTAGCATTTTGTTGGTTGTGGCAATATATTTTTAGCAAATTGTTACCTGTGTGATGTCGGGTAAATGTCATGTCAGGGAAATAGCTTTTGGGAAATCATACAGAACGTTTTTATTTACTATATAAAAATTCAATATACTATATAGATTATATGAAAAATGATCTATGTACAACTACTCTTAAAAGCTTTAGATTTAACAAGTTTATTACAGTCAGACCTTCCTAAATGCAACCCACTAAATGCAACACCTCTCTAATATGATAGAAGACTAGCCCCATAATAGGACTTATATATAAATGCATATTCTTTATTCTGCAAATGCATGCTAATTGTCTGGTCCACTTATAAAACTCCCTCCATAAATGCAACCCATGATTATCAGCCAATTAATTTCATCCTTTCTAGGCTACTAAAACCATATTTATCACATGGTAATATTGCATTATAATTTTACTAGTGTTCTTCCTAAATGCATGCTCTAGAGCTGGTTCCAATGACGTGCATTTAGGGATTGTGTTTATTTAACTTGCTATGAATTTTTAAAAAGTGTCCACAATAATATAGTACCCCACTACCTATCATAAAATTGTCTAAGTCGATTATTTGAGAAATCAGCTGAGTAAGTCAGCTAAACTGATTTTATCGACTAATTCAAAATCGACTGCTAGCACTATATGTACACACATATATACCAGGTATTTACAAACTAGGAGATTCAATTAAGGTGTATTTACTCAGTTACTAACAATAGTGACAACAATCTTATTTTCCCAAGAAGCTAGTAACGTATAAAGTTCTAGAAATAGACACAATAAACATTAATCTAACCAATAAAAACTAAGATTTTTATAAGATCAAAAAGTATTGCATTAATCTAACCAATAAAAACTAAGATTTTTATAAGATCAAAAAGTATTGCATTATATGACATATTTATATTTGGAGTTTAAATCTGTTATAGGTGACACCTCCGGCAAAGTTTCTAGAAACACATTTCAGAGTTATGCTGCCACGTGTTCATATGATTTTGACCAAATTACAATGTAATTTTGGCCGTATATGTGGCTGATGTAATTCAAAATGTGTTTCTAAAAATTTGCAGAGGTGTTATCTATGATTACATTGGCAGACAACTTAGCCAGTGGCGATTTATTTTATTGAGTTTAGCAAAAACACATGATTGAGAAGCGAGAAATTGGCTAAGTCGGCCAGAATGGCAATGGCATCCCGTGAAAACAGCAATCATGATTGCACTAGAAGTCATCATGAAAGCAGCAAGCTGGCTGCGAATAAAGTAAATAATGGTATCACATATAGCCAGGCACACATTTCGTACGTACGTGCGTTTAGACACAGACAAACGCACTTTGTTTTGGTAGTGACATAATTTATTTACAGCTGTTTTCATAAATCCTCGTTCTAAGAAACACCCTAACTTTTTGGAAATTGCTTTGCTGTCTCTGTATTGAAGTTCCAAGACAGCGAAATATTTAGAAAAATTAGATTATTCTTAGAATGAGATCGAAGAAATTTCGAGAAACAAGTAAAATTTAAGTGTCCCAGAATTTATGAAAACAGCTGTAAGCTAGTGAAATCGTCGATGGAATAATCATAGACCAAGGTCGATCCTAAAAAGATCAGGCAAGTGGATGGGCCGACCCTTGTTACTAGTGTGTACGTATCTATGCATCGAACATGCCCGAACATATCCGTTCCTTATCATATTGTTATCCTCCAATTTATCATCTAAATTAGTAAGGTATGTAATAAGATATATACTGTTATAAATAGAGATATTGGTAAAATTAGTTTCATCAAGTTCATCAATTCGACGCCAGTTTCAACATTACCGTACAGCGCTGCATACAGTACCCCGATCTTTTACATGAAATTCAAGATTAATTAAATAATACCCTGGTATTGTGTGAAGAGGGTTATTATACAAGGGGTACACTGAAGAGAATATCTAATCTGGACTAAGTCTATTGTGACCCTTTTCATTTGGCACATGGACGTGATTAATCAATTGGAGGGACAAATAAGCATTTACTATATAAAATTTATAGTAAATGCTTACTTTTCACTCCCATTGATTGGTCATATTCCAGTGCCAAATGAAAGGGTCACCTACAATAGGCTTAATCTCTCCGATACTATTTAAAGGGAATACTTTTTTAAGGAGGTACTATATGCAGCGCTGTACGGTAATGGTGAAACCATTTCACCACTAGCGTTGCAAAATGATTAATCATCGTGTACTATAGCTTATATTTATTGCATGTGAATTAAAAAAAGTTACTATGTACCGATAGTTATTGCCTTGTGACAATTAATATTACGTAATTTTGTTTGCAACGCTATTCACCCTAATTTTATTTCACCAACACCTTTAGCCATAAACGACTAGGCTATTTTTAGTCAATTTCTTAATTGAAATATACTTTAAAAGAGACCCGTTGACCCGTCTACCGACTCGAGGTCAGCCCGTATCACTAAAGCCTAACTCGGTTTAATTAATAATAACCCGGTTTTCAATTGTATTAGTATGTAATATCCAATTCGGTCTTTGAACCAATAACATGATTCCTCTTAACGTCACTCAAATAAATGCGCGTATGAAAATGGAAGGTCAGAAATTTAACAAAAGTAACCTTTGTGAAACTTGTATTGTTTATCTATTGTCTCTGTCAAACCCAGATAATTAAGTAAGATAAATGTAAAATGACGACACATTCAATTATTAATAAATTTTCTAAAAAAAAAAAGTAATTCATATTATAACAGTTATTAATAGTATTAATAGCATAATATTTATTAATTTAATTAGTATTAAGATACGCAACTTATTAAAGCGTTATTAAAGCTAAATTGGCTTCCTAATAATTTTTATTAGTGATTAAATTCCCGCCTCAAATTTAATATATGATTGTTAAAAGGAAATTGTTGGAACTGTAACCAGTCATTCATAAATAACATTAGAGGTTTAGTCGGAATAATTCATCTTTATCTTATTTTCAATATATTATTTGTAACATTAAATGATTCTAATTCTCCAATTCGGAAATATTTTTAACAAATAAATTATTATTGGTTACGATAACTGTCATATGTCTATTTATACAGTTGAAAAAAAAACAAAGGCAACTATTATTAATTTTATTAAAGTTTATTGGCTGTAGCCTTATCTGCAGTTGTTTGTAAAATTCAGCAATATTTATATATATTTTTATAATATAACGGTAACACTAAAAATAAATAATTTGACTATAAAACGGGTGCACAAGAACTATAATGCTTTTTTAGGCTAATTTCAATGCGTACTATGTACATACATACGTTCGCATACTCTTGATTCAGTTCTAAGGTCATAAAACGTTTCATGTTTCCTTTGCAGGATTATGGCATTAATTAATTAATTCGTTCCATTCACCGAAGTCTTATGGTGAACTTGTTTGTTTTGTACATTTAGAAGTTGAAGAATTTTCTTTTTATTATAATTTAAAATCGTTACACTATGATAGGAAAAATTATTGAATTAACGAGGAATAATATAATGACAGAAATTCATAATTTTCATATTAGATAAACATACATATTAATCCAGTTTTACACGACATATCATTATATAATGAAGAAACAAAGGCCATAACAAAATATTGTAGATGTTAAAATTATCAATATACTAACGAACATATGACTTAATGTAACATTTAAATACTGGAAGACTTAATATCAAAGTTACATATTATCCCGGTATCGTACTTATTATACTTATCTATCTCATATTTTTATTTTATAAGCAATGTATACAAATTTGTTTGTAATACGTAAAAGTGGTATCAAATATTTTGAGTTTTCAATAACTTTGACACGTTGCATCATTTGACGTTCTAATGTAACGCTCATAATTGATTGATTACTTTGAATTTTTTATCATAATTTAAATTGCCTAAAGGTTATAATAAATTTATGTAACCTTCTTAAAGCCGTGCAAAAATCAATTTTTTAATTTGTATTAAAAAAATTGGATAAACTCATGAAATTTTTATTTTTAAATAAGTTTTATTATTTACAATGCGATAATAAATAAAAATTATAAAACAATAATTAAACTTGAAAAATTTTTATTATAGTTGAATCGACTAAGTCAACAAAACTGATCAAATCGATTAGCTCTTATTCGTTTATAACGTTATTTAAGATACGAATAAGATAGCAACTAAAAAATAATTTAATTGCTAATGAGATCGTCTTTTCATTCAAAGAATATCAATGATCGTTATTTATCGTCATTGATGAGCATATATGGTCAATCTTATCGATCTAGGGATTACTGCATTTTAATATTGGAAAAGGAAACGTTATTTAGATGCAGGAACTTAATAACGTGATCATAGTCTGAACCGTAAAATCTCTAATCTTTTCAAACTTTATGTTCTATATTTTATATATAATGTGCTCTTTATCTTTGTTAAGTTAAAAATATCTTTATAGTCATAATTTGGTAAAAATTACTACTACTGTTAGATGCGTTTTGATGAGCTTTACCTTAAAAAATTTTTTTATTTGAATAAATTTTAATTAATACGTATAATTATTTTTATTTTATATTCTGCAAAAAAATTTAAAATAATATGAAAAATATTTCTAATCATTGATAATAAAAATTTTTTATTTTATTTAATAAACTTTAATATTTAAAAATTTTATTAATTTGTGTTAATTTAATTTAATACACAAAATTAGTTCATTATATCAATATTGCATAATTTTTGTTTTATGACTTAAAGCTATATCTAATTTACTATTTTTACCTTTTACTAGCTATTATGCATTATTAGTTGATATTTTACTAGCTACTATATTTTATTTATTTTGTTGTATTTGTTAGCTTATTATATTTAACTTGTTGTTATACTTTGTTTTCTAGTTTTACTGTATTTTACCACGTAATTTTACAAATATATTGATTTTTCAAAATTTGTCAGTTTTACCACATTTGTTAGTTTTATTTTAGAAAATTTTTTAATAAATATAAAACTAAAGTGTAATTTTTATTAATGCAAATCTTTAAATTTATCTAAAATTTAGAAAAAAAGAAACTATTTTAAAATTATCTCTATTATTATCTAAAAGAACATTTATATTTGTACGTACACTAGTATATTGATATAACGAAATTCTCGTTATAAGCAGCTTTGGGTTCTAACAAAAAAAAATTTCCTTATAAAATTTTAGCATAAAGTATAATTTTTCCATGACTTTAAACCGGATTTAATTTTTGAATTACAATTTATATGTTACAGATTTGAAAATCAATTAATTGTGTACGTGTACAAATAGTAATTTTCTAACTAAAAAAGTAAATTTGACATATTTACAAACAAAAATAATAAATTCTATATTTTAAAAATATTAAGAACCAAAGAAATATAAATTTTATTAAAATAGTTTAATTGTTATTTTAATATTATAAATATCCATTATTTTACAAATTTTATCAGTTATGTATAACTACTAGTCTTTTTTTAATTAAATATATTTACAATAAAAATAGTAATGATAAATTATATATTTCTAAAGATATTTGAAAGCTAAAAAAAAAAAAAACTACCTCAAAGATATTTATGATATCTTTTTTTTTTTTAGCTAAATTTAAATTTATTAAATATTATATTACTATTGCTATGACAATATTTGAGGTATCACATGTAATCAGAATTCTCATATTAAATAGTCTAATATTATAGTAATCCTCGGCCAGAAGCAACATCTTTATATAAATTACAGTTTAGTATGTTTCATAAAATTAGTATCTAAATGAATTTAGGCAGAAAGGGCTGAATATTTGCTACTAAATATTGGTTAAAAACCAATTCAGCATGCAATATATTTTACAGCCAATCAAACTTCAGATAAAATGAACTTATACTGATTTTATCATTTTCACCCAGTATATCTAGACAAAAATAGGCAGTAAGGTATAAGCTAATTGGGTTAGGTTATTTTGTTATTATATTATTCATATTTATTAATGAAGATAAGGCGATAAGAAACCACCTGATCTATTTATCAAGTCACACTAAAGGTACGTTTCAAGGCTATAGAGCGTATTATCGAGATAATATAATGTTATAATAATAAATTTTTTTAATAAGATTGACCGATATGAATAAAAATTATCGTATAAAATGTCATGCATTGAAAATAAATTTTGAACAATCAAATTTTCCTTTATTCAACTTGACCAATCTCTGATACACAAACATGTCAAACATTATGATTTTTATTATATAATTTAGAACTCATTTCACGACTTGCTGTACTGGATTTAAATCAATAACAATTTGTTCGTGATTTGTGCTAAAAAAATAAAATTCTTAAACGAACATATAATGCTTGTCCAATTAGAACATGGTTTGAAACTCAGTTTATGTTGTATATAAAGCATAAACTAACCTGTTTAAGCTAGATAATGTCCTTAGTGATAATACACTCCCCTTTATATTAATATAAATCATATTATAGCCAATTAGATAACATTAAAAAATGGTGTTGCTAAACTTATCCTTTATTTACGAACAGTGCAAAATCTTAATAGTATTATTACAAGAAATGTAAAAAAAAAATTCCCCAAATGAGAAAATGCGTATAAAAAATTATATTGAATTTTGCATATTCGAAGATTAAAATGAATGAATGAACGAATGAATGAAGGGACATTTACTATTATTATTTTATGAAATGTAAACGTTAATTATGTTCTAATGCTATTGCAATATGTTATATGTATGTTTTTTTAACCTTCCAAATTCAAATTAAAGAAAATTTAGCGCGTGAGTTAAAAAAAAAAATAAATATATAATTTAAAGTAAAATAAAAGCAAAGTATTCAAGTCTAAATTTTCAATAATTCCAGATTATTAAATTAGAAATTTCTTTTAACTGTTCCTAAAACTAACGTTCGCCCATGAATACTCATTAAAAATGGAATAAACGAAACTGTTAATACAGATAATCCTACTATCATGAATCCAGTTTGTAGATCACCAGCATAAGCTTTAAAAACTGCTGCAAATATTAAACCCCCAACATTACCTCCTGCACCTACTAAGCCTGTAACTATCCCCGAAGCTGCAGGATCAAGATAAGGAACGATACCAAATGACGTGCCACAACACGCCTAATAATGTTATAAATAGCGAAACCGATTAGCGCTCTATTAAATGACTTATAGCATTATTGTTATAAAATAAGCCTTCATATTTACCTGAGTGAATAAAGAAAAACATGCCATTAAGACAATAGCTGATGCAAAATTTTCGCTCATAAACTTGAAAAGGATCAAAAAAAGTGCTTGTAAAAAAAAGCACAAGAACTGGACTAACAATCGACCACGAACACCCATTTTTCTATTTATAAAGTCAGAAACCAGACCTCCACTAAGACGAGAAAAAATATTCAATAACCCAAATATGGAACCAAATAAACCAGCAGTAGTTTGAGAGATCCCGAATTCAGAAGTTAAAAAAATAGAGATAACATTATCGACTGCTACTTCCACACCAAAGCAACATGCATACATTACCATCATTAAAACAACGTTAGGATTGATAAAGACGAGAAGGTAATGAATTACGGTAGGGATTCGATGAATTTGCATCTCCATATCTTGTTTTATTTTGGGTTGTTTTGACTCTTTATCTCCAAATTGAACATAACCATCATTGGGGAAAAGATTACGATGAGACCAATCACCTTCAGGGCAATCATCTCCAAGAAAATAAGCGAATATACCAGCTATTATACATAAAAAAGCTGGGACTAACATAGAGACACGCCAAGCGGTGTTGACAGGTAAAAATTTGTTGAATATATCAAACACTAAGGGCATAAGTAAATAAGTAATTCCACCACCCATGTTACCCCAACCAGCTGCAATCGCGTTAGCTCCACCTACAGTGTTTGGACTAAACATTTGTGTTGACCAGAATTGACAAGGTACAAATGTCGCGCCGAGAATACCAACAAAGAATCTAGCAGCTATCAGAGAATTAGCACTTTGAACAAAACCGACACAAGCTGTAGGTATAGCACCTAAGATAAGGAAACCAGCCATGACACGTCTTGGGCCAAATTTTTCGCATAACGGTCCAGCTAATATACGAAATATGATCGATGAAGAGAGGACAGCAATATTACAGTCACCTATTTCTGCATCAGTTAAATTTAAGTCTTCCTTAATAGTAGGAAATAAGGGAGCAACTGCAAACCAGCCCGTAAAAGCAATATGAAAGCAAATCCATGAAACATGAAGAGCTCGCATATGAGGTCTAGTGAAATTAAGTAAATTAATATCTGTAGCCTTCATTGATGAAGGATCTACAGGAGGTCTTCTTGCTATGAGATTAACCATAATTTAGGAAAAGACTGAAAGAACGCGGTGACTCGGTAAAAGATTATTAATCACTCAAGGAAAATTTTCATTCAATGCTGCAGATTTCAGCATTTTTGAAGTGTGACGACATTCATAAAGACCGTTGTACCGCGTATAATTTTCTAAAAAAAAAAAAAATTTTTTTTTTAATGTTTCAATTTCGATATTAAAAAAAATGCACCTTCGGATAATTAAAACCATAATACATTAATAGTGTCAAGAATTTAAATTTTAAAAAAAAAAAAAAATTTGTGTAACAAATACAATTATGTTACAATTTATATATTTGACTTATCAACTGTGCACATGATCATGAATAACTGATATTCCATATCGGGGTTTGTTTTGTTTACTAACTCGTTATCTTTTGTTTGTCGTCATTATAAATTACCATAACGATAAGCATTCATGTGCATTTTTTATTCACCAATAACGTTACACATGATAAAAAATCCGATGAGTGCATTAAAATAATCTTAAGCGAAAGAATCCGACTCTTCTTGATAGATAATTAATCGTTTCACGGTTTAAAGTTTTGTACATATATGTCACACAGGAATTAGGTAGTACATAATTCTGATAACGAAGCATTGCTCGACTTTTTTAAAGCCTAGATGCTCAAATGATGTAAAATTATTTGCTTCTCATGATTCATTCTTTTGTTTTTCTTTTACCCTCACCTTTTACCGACTTATTACCTTTGACACCATAATAAATTTGACAAGATCGAGTTTAAAAGATGGCTTCTACATTGGATTTGTGTTTTACGGGCTTAAGTGTGCTTTTAAACTTTTTGTGCCTCATTATTGTTATATACTACGCCGCCACAAAGTTTACTTTCCTAAGACTTTCTTGGTAATTACTTATTTTTAGGATTGTCTATTTTATTCATGAATTTTCATAGCTCACCTTTTTTTTTTCTTTGTATTATTAGCGCTATATCAAATTTTGTAAACTTTGTCATAAGCAGTGTGAATCTAGCTCGAGTTCTATTACTCAATTTCCCGATCATGTATTACTGGATCGGTTATGAAGTTATTTCTGCCATCTATGCATCTATAATATGGACATGTCTTTTGATTACTGGAGCTAGATTTTACCGTGAAACTAGTTTGAAGGAACCTTTGTTGATATTTAGTATTCTTTCATTAATAGGTTTAAACGCTATATATTGGGTAACCGTTATTCTCAACTTGAAGCAAATGAAAGATCAACCGGATTTGGTCATTTTAATATTTCAAGCCATCTTATGGATGATATGTGGAATGTGTTCTTTTATTTATACTTTTACACCAATTTTAACCGTTCATTTTAATCACATTGGTTTAAAGGCAAGGTTTGATGTTGAAATTAATAGTGGCATAAATTCTCCTAAAGATGATGTCACTGAAAATTCTTTTGACACCATTCCTTCTATCCGAAATTTAAATGATACAACTGGACAAAAATATTCTATTAGTTCTCACAATGCTGCAGCAGGATCCTGGTATATGATCACTATAGGTTTCTTAACTTTAGGTTATGCATCTTTTTACATAATCATTTTTATCACACCTCCATTTGTACCTTATCATCCGATCACAAATTCAGTGGATTTTATGCTTAGAACTGTTTATTTGGGAGTTTACGGCATACCCCCAACAAAAAGTTTACTACAATGGGTAGCTAGGAATGTATTAGGAATGAAAGGAAATTTAACTTCAATCAAAACGTCTGGATCACATTCTAGTGTTGATAATACCATGGCATAATGAGCCAGATTGAAAATGTTTTGAAGTAATTAGACTCATGTAGAACATGAAATTAGACTTTTTTTTTTTAATGAAAATGTTTTACAGTCGTAAATATACCTTTTTCGCAGTAGTATATAATGTATTTTTTGCATAATAGCGCACATTTTTTTTGCATAATATGTATTTTTAGCATGTTCATGTATTCTTATTTTTTTTCTTTGAGGAGAGTTAACATATAATATTTAATTAAATAAATTGCATAACACTTCAAATTATTGCTTCAATGAGTTTATCGAATTGTTAAATTAAAATCGTTATAAGGGTCATTTCATTTGATTGCAATGATCGGGTAACATTAAGGTTGCACCCCAAACTCACTAGTTTGGGACTTGGTAGAATCCCAAACAGTATTTACTAGGTTTTGACAAGTACCTTCAATTTGCCGTAATGTCAAATACTTTTGACATGCACTTTACATTGCGGCTAAAATTTTTACATGTAAAAATCAAGTTTTGGAATTGTCCATTCATTCAACCACCTATAGATTTAATTGTTTTTTCACATATAGTAAGATATCGATACAGTTCTATGACTTGTATTATTTCTAATAGTTTGTCAATTTTTTTATCCAGAACTTTAGTAACAGTCTTATTCATGCTAGTTGAGTATTCATTCATAAGTGTCTTTAAAAGAATAAAACGATATTAGTAGCAGTATCAATTACGCATAGGCCTCCGCATGGGCAGGGCTACCCACGGGTACCCTAAGGGTAGTACCACTAGGGCGGGCTTGGGCATCAAATTACAAGCCCTAGGGCAGGGTAGGGCTAAGAATCGCAGGCCCTTTATTATATGGGTAGGGTTTGGGTACCAGTACTACCCGGCCCATATACCCGTAGGGTAGCCCGTAGTAAATGCACATGACTATCCACCAATTAAAACTCATATTAATTGATAATCTTTTTTTTGTAATAATTCTATATACACAATATGAATAGGTTGGCTCTTTAATTTTTCTTTAATTTTATTTCTAAGTGTATATTTAATTTGGTTATTAAATATTGTTGATCGATTTTGAAATTGTAATAAATGCAGAAAAATAGTGTAAATAGTTTTTTTTTTTATAACTTCAAAAATTCGTAAAAACCATCATCGAATAAAGTGGAAACATCGAATAAAGAGAAAATGTGAATAAAAGTGAAAATGTCAAATAAAGTGGAAACATCGAATAAAGTAGAAATGTCAAATAAAATAATGTAAAAAACTTTTATTTTTTTAAGTTTTTTTTTACATTTTATACTATATGTATTTATTGTCTGAAGTGTAGTAAGACATTTTTACTTCTACTCCATTTCATGCAATGTCTGTTAAAAATATCCAATCAAACTTTTAGATTAGGTAACACAACATGTCTCTGCATATCATAAAAAATACAAAAAAACATTGTGATCAGTTATGTTACACATGTTTAAAAATATAGTATACAGTATATATATATTATTGCTTTGGACATCTATTAGCTCCTGATTACTGGGCTTGATAATTTTTTATCTTTTTTTTTTTATATTAAGTAAGCCCTTTGGTCCCATGGGTATCCGAGGCTTTAAGGGCCAGGTAGGGTATTAATTTTGGGGCCTAGGGTAAGGGTAAGGGCTTGGAGATTAAGCCTATTAATAAATGGGTAGGGCAAAGTATTACTTCTAACCGACCTACCTGGCCCATGTGAAGGCCTAATTATGCAAACAGTAAACAATTTATAATAAGGAAGGTCATAAGATTTATGTACTAGATAGCTGCAAAATGTCATCGTGGAATGTAAATTGTGAACAAAAGGCAGGTTAAATATGCACTTGATTTAATTTATATTTGAATAAAGTTCTATTACAAAAATAGTAAATTGATCTTGAATTCGAAGCAACAAATATAATCAAGGTTTAGTATTTATAAAAAATCCACATGTGCTGTTAAATTTAAATTCTATAAATAAAACAGTACAAACAATGGATATTATTTCTTGTTTGTTACCTATTTAAGTTTATAGAAGTTATTAGCAATTATTATTTATAGATATAGTATGGCTTTAGGAAGAGTAGATGACTTAAAAAGTAACATATCTGTAAAAAAGTAATTCTGCAAAATAATAATTTATTTAAACAATAATTTATTCCCAGCTTAATTGTCAAAAGGCTCAACACATTTATAAACTATAAAAATTTAAACAATACAATTATTTAATGTTTTGCTCTTTTCAGAATAGTTTCTAATTTTAATCATGTATAATTCTGCTCAAATGATATATCGCATGCATTTATTATTATTTTGTCAATTAGCTCATCATATTTTTCTACAAAGAAAGGTTTAATATGTATACAATATTGAGCAGTTGATAAACCTTTAAACCTGAATAAACTCAATTAAAAATTTTAATTGTTTGAATAGTTTAAAGTCAATATTATATTTTTAAATATATGCAGATATATTTAATGAATTGATTGTTTTTGAGTTTGATACTATTTATCCAAAATGGAACATATATTTGGGTTTGGGTTATGAACCCAAATTAGGTAGAAATCCTGATTCCCAAATTCAAACTAAGTAGAATTGTCATAATCTAAAAAAGGGTTTGGGCCACAACCCTAGATAACATCTCTATCATTAGCAAATTACATTTGAAGATCTGCTTAAGATACTCGAAATTCAAGGTGTCACCCCCAAGCAGCAGGTTGACAGTTCGAATCCCACTGGCGACGTTTTGAAGTTAAATCTGCGTTCGGTGATTGTGGCTTATGAGCGGTTGGGCGCTAAACCTGTAACCTTGGTTCCAGCATCTTGAATAGGAGCCTGCGAGCGCAATGATGTATGTGTTACATCGCAAATCCAGGGAACCGGAAAAAACCCACAAGAACCCATTTGGCAAGACCCGAGTTAGGAGGTAGTGAAAATCGGACCTACAGTATGCACCAGAGAAGGTGAATACTACAATCGGAATGAACCTAATAAGGGCAGGTAGCCTCAGTTACCAAATCCGGGCAATGGTACATGTATGGGACATGGAATTTGTTCCAGTAGGCTCTTGTGCAAGGGTAAAGAAGCCCTTAGGTCATCGATACCTAAAAGGGTTGTGGCCCACAATATCTGCATTAAATGTAGTGCGTTGGGTAGTAATAGGAGGACCATGAACCAGAGGGTTTAAATAGACAATTCTCCGTAGTTGGGTTGTAGGTATGGCAGCTAGTGTAGAACCTTCGGGCGGACTACTTAAATTAGGCACCAAAAGTGCACGTGTGGCTAGTTGCATCCTCATTCATGTAACAAATATTATGTCACTATAACTCATAATAAAATCCCGGCCATAGCACACGGCCTCTAAACTTAAAAAAAAATAAGATACTCGAAATTAATTACATTACTATAGGATCATTTTTAATCAAATTTTTGTACCAAAAGTATTATAAAAAAAAACAACTAAATTGACAAACTATTTCTACAAGCTATTAATCTATTTTCTACAAGCTATTAATTTACTTTCTTTTATAATACTAATTAATTATTTATCTATAAAGAATATGCCATTTTTGAGCATCTCTCTCAATGATTTTGATAAGAATTCTAATTTGCTAGTTTGATTAAATAGAAAATCAAACTCTATGATAGGTACGTACAGTACATAAAATGATCTATATCAATTTTCCATATACTGAAAATTTATACAAAAATGATTTTGGTGAATTTTTTGTTGTATAATATAATAATTATGTAATAATCATTTTATGTTACAAAAATTCATAATTCAATTCAGATTTTATCAAAAATCATTGCATGCATGTAACATATTTATTTATTAGAATCACCTGACCATCATAGCAGATATTGTACTTTATTAATCAAATTTTTATTGATGATATGCAGCAGTAGCATATACAAGCTAAAACTGGCTATGCTTCCATAAATAGCAACTATAATTTGTGCCAAGTATAACTATTATCAGCATTATGTGTAATATATATTATTAGCCAGTGGTTTTTCATACTGCACAAAGTAGTCTAACAAGATATAAAGTTTAAAGAAATAACAAAATGCCATGATTCTCTGGTGCCAATAGTACTTGAATCCTTTTATTTTCATTGTGTTTTTATTGTAGACCTGTGCTCTCTCTTCTATTTTATACACATATATTTCTTTTTTTTGTTTTTTTTTATAGTCATGTAGTTTGTTGTGATTTTTGATTATTTATTTCAGACTTCTATTATTATTATTATTATTTATTCCTTTTTCTTTTTTTTTATTAATTTTTTAACAATTGGGAGTTCAAGATATATGCATGTCCTAATCGTTAATTTGAATATGCCTTGCTTAATATTGTAGCTATCGCTACTGGGTATGCTCTTAGGGTTTGAAATATCATATAATCTACAAACATAGTGAAAATCATATATTAAATTTTACTAATAAAAATATTTTATCGATCATTTTGTTTAATAACAAAAACATATAGTGCTAGCGGCTTTAAATCTCTATAAAAAATAGCTTTACAAAAAATACTACTCCTCCTTCAAAAATTTATAAAATGTAAAACTAATCCACAAGTTTTGTTCTTTATAACCTAAAGAATAAAACTTGTGGTTTAGATTTTAATTTAAAGCTAAACTGGTAGAGCAGTAGGCTTTTAAAATTTGACAATTTATTAGTAAATTGTAAAAATATGAATGTATTTAATTTAACCCAATCAGAATGTAGCATTATAGTCATGTGACACTACTTTTTGGGCTGTCAAAAAAATTTGGCCTCAAAAAAAAAAAAAGTTGCTCCCTAAAAAAAAAGAAAAAGCATTATCTTTATTGGATTTTAGTAAGCAGTGCACCCTACACTACAGTGCACCCAGCACTACAGTGCACCCAGCACTACAGTGCACCCATAGTGCACTCTATAGTAACAAATATAAATAATAATTATTAGTACAGAATTGCGAGAGGATTATTTTTTGTTAAAAATGCAGCAAGAGTTACCCTAGTAAAATTTTAAGAAACATAAAAGGGGTGCACTGCAGTGCAGGTGCACTGCAGTGCAGGTGCACTACTTACTAAAGCCATTATTATTTACTATTTATTATTCACTATTTAACAGAAAAAAATAAATAAAATCTCTCTTTAAAACTTAAAAATACTATTTCTAGATAAATCTAAATCTAAATAAAAAGTAAAAAAAAAAAAAAAAAGAGCCAACTGCGCATTTTGATTGATATACTAATATCACATGACTTTTAAGTAAACATAAACAAAGTCATGTAATTAGAGGTTTAAAGCCACTGGCACTATATAAAATTTTAAATTGAAATAACTCCTAAACTATTCATGAGATACACGTGAAATTATATTTATTAGATTCTTTTTAATATTCACTTTGAAGCAATAGAACCCTTTTTTATTTTTCATTTAAGTTAAAGTGAAAACTGATTACTAAAATACAATTAATTTTATGACAATATACTCATATATCTTTAATAGTTCAAAAGTTATTTCAGTTTAAATTTTATATTAGTAGTGATAATGATCATAACGAGAGGACTCTGAAATATATATAGATAGGTCAGATGCAATTTGCATAAAACAGCATAATTTGTATAATATAATTGATAATGCATAATATGTTAGATTTGCTGTATAATACTGCATAAAGTATGTTGCTATTAAGTAATTTTTGCATAATTAGCTCTTTAAGTACAATCCAAAAAGTTCTGAATAGAAAATCAATCAACGCAAATTACGAGCAAGATCAAGAAAAGAAATTTGAGGAAGTTCTTAAGTATTCCAAATGTGGGTCCGTACTAAAATTCTGCAAAACTTAGCATAATCGTGCATAAAATATGAATTTTGGATGCAGAATAGTGCATAATTATAAAAATGTATGCGCATCAAAGCGCATAATTTACTTTGGTTGCATGCATAATTAATAGTTTGTTGCTACATAAAATCATCATCTCTGGTCAGGTATGAGTTTGCTTATTTTTGAGTTTTTTATGCAGATCTTTTCTATTTATAGTAATTTTTTGCTTATTTTTGAAGTTTTTTCTGCAGATCTTTTCTTTTTAATAACCCTATAATTAACCTGACCTATCTATGTATATTTCGGGGTCCTGTAATGAGTAATTATTAGCAGTCAAAAATATGTTGCAGATCATGCAAATCATCAGTAAAATATTAATTAGTAAAAATTTTATATGATCTTCACTATGTTTGTATTTGTTATGCTATTTTACACTCTAGTATGCCCTACTTGTAAAAAGCATCAGATGACTATTTGTCTATTCTCTGGATTAGTAGTAACTGCATGCTTTGCAGTACAAACTCTGTAGTTCCACCTGTCTAAAAGCTATATCCTACTATATCAAAGTCTGGTAAAAGCAACTTGAGAGTTTCTATAAAATATCTTTTCGTGGCTAGTCTTTTATTGCTTCTGGTAAATAGTATCTTTTCTTTGGGGCATATATTGGTTTTGTTCTGATAATTGTGTATGCTTTTAGCGCTTCAATTGAACAGAGACCATCCTTAGTTAAATTAATAATCAGTGTAGGCTATTTAGTTACTTTGTGAATTTTAGTTCTGGGTAAATGTATTGTCACAATTGTATCTCTGCCCTGCTTATTGAATTTTAATATTTGTATTGTGGGCACCTTGTCTCTGTTTTGGTCTAATTTGGCAGGAGCTCATTTATATATGCCAAGCCATAAAATGCTACTAATATGATTGTTCAAAACAATATGTTGTCAGGTTTTTTATAATTTATTTGTGTTTTAATATATTATAGATGGTCCTATATGATGTGCTCTTTTTGTCTTGTTAGCTTAAATATATGATTTTTTTCTATTATTTTTAGTAGCTGCTTTATTAATGGGTCATAATATATCTTATTCCAATCTTGGTAGCTCATGGTATAGTAGTGTTTTAGAGCTGACAAATGTGATATAATAGTTTGAGGGGCAACTTTGGAGTGCAAATTTTGTTAAGGTCTTCTTTTAAAATTGGCCATATTGCTTTGCTTCCATTGGTCCATTTGTTCTCTCTTGCTAATATTTCATATCTTCTTATAACTGCTCTAATAGTTTTGTATTTAAGAGTTCTGTACCTAATATTACTGCTGCTTATTTGTGCAATAGTAGTCCATCCATGTGATTAACATATCTTTGTTTATACTACTTTGCTTTTCTCTCTTTATTACTAGTGCAGTTGCTTTGTTTGGCTCTACAAATTGAAATGTGATGTTTTTGTTATTAGGTTGGTGTAGTTTGCAGGAAGTAAAGGTTGTAAATATTATGTTCATAGGTTTTGTGCTCTGTACTGTATTTAACCTCTAGATAATAGTAAATCATCATCTTTGATATTATTGTCTGTGATAAGTTTTAGTTTAATAGTCTAGTTGTTCTATATCTGGGTCATACATATCTGCTATTATGCTGTTGATAGTTATGTTCTTACAAAAACTAGTATAATACACCTCGACATTGGCTTGGTTATCAGTCCAAATAATTGGTTATTTCTGCAACTACAATAGTAAGAACATAAATAAGTATTGCTACAAAGCATGTTAGTAGCTCATGCACTTGGATATTGTAGTCTAATATATCATTTTTTGAAACTAGCTAAATGCTATAAAATATAGCCCAAATGTTGTTTTTTTACCCAAATTCAATATGTTAATGTACAAGTTTTGCATATCTGGGTACAGTATAACCAGGCTCAGTCTTTTATAAAGTATATTTCTGACCATTTAGGTAGAACTTTTGGCTATCAGTTTATATTCACTTTTATTGGCCAGTTATGTTCATATGAAATTTTGAATTATATGAGCTCTTAAGCTTCCTAATGAAGCATTGGACAAACAGTTTATCTTGGAATTACTTGGCATAACTACATTAATGAACCTACTATCGATTGTATTTTCTTTTTATAACACCATTTTTTGTTATGCCATTCAGTAAGTAACTCTATAATTTTTTGCTTTTTTGGTTCTAGTATGGATGCTAAGAATGTATCTGCATTAATTTGAATACCAAAAATAGTAGTTTGGTTAATGGTCTTCTAGCTTAGATAGTTTGTAAAGGATATTTAACGTTTCTAATATGTTGAAGAATTGTTGAAGTTCTTGTAATGTACTACTTTGGATATAATTAGAAAATTGTTGATATAATAAATTATCAATCTTATTCCATATCATACTGCTATCCAAGTGAGAGGTCTGTGAAACAGCAAAAAATGATCTCTAATGCTCTATTTTTGAAAGGGAGTACTTTATCAAAATAAACTTTTCTCTTATACTATAGCTCTTTCAGTATTTGGATCACTAGATGAACTGGTAATATATATATATGTTTTGGCAATTTTAGACAACTAGTAGCTATGCTCATATTCAATTATCCATCAAATCACATAGTTTAGATTTTCATATTTAATTGCAAATTCTGTAAATTCAATACTATTATTTATACTTTTGCCAAATAGGGCTGATAGGTGAGAAATTATTATGTAGACCTTAGAGTTTGGGCCTTTTTTCTTTATTAACTGCTTGGTTTGATCTGAAATATTGAGCATGGGGTTGTCCAAAGTAAAAGGGCTATAATTTGTCCTAATGCTACTTTGCTTTCAATATATTTCATTAGAGCTTTCAGTTTTATGTTTATTAATTTTAGATTGTTCTGTATTGAGTTGTTCTTTTATTCTTAAAATTGAATCAAAATTCTTTTGTTACTCAATTCTTGATGTATTGAATAAATGCTCAGCTTAGTGATACTGTATTAGATAATCTAATGAACAAGGTTTTTATATTGAACTAGTTGGTTCAGTATTGGAAATTCAAAAAAATTTTATAATTTTTGTAAATATAATTTTTTTATAATGTTCATATTAAAATAAATATGTTCACATAGTAGAATTTAGACTTTATAATATAATAGCTATTTGCAATTGCCAAAAGTTGATTATATCAAAAAATAAGCTACTCACAGATTTTTTGTATTCAAAATTGTTTAAAAAATATAGTTTATTTTTGAAATACATAGTAAATATAATCTTTATATTGATAAATTATAATAAGAAATTATAAAAATTAAAATTTATATTCATACTATATGAACATAAAATATAAATTTTTGATTTTTTATATTCATACTATGTGAACATAAAATGTAAAAACATTGATTTTTTAAAAAAATTTATGTTCACTGTAAACACTGTGAACATATGATTTCCAATATTGGTTGGGTCTAATTGGACAATTATTGTATTTTCTTCTTGAGAAAGTGGGATATTTGGTAATTAAATGTTTTGATCATATAGTCGACTGACTGTTATATAGGTATCTTGACTAGTGTTTGGATCCATTCAAACCAGATGACCATCAGGCTGATCTGAGTAGACTGACAGGCATTTCCAGCCAATCACTAATGTTTGTTTACATAGGATAAAATAGGTTAACACATCCTATTTTACTCAATATAATCAAAATATTAGCAATTGGCTAGAAATACCCATCAGTCTCCCAGATCAGCCTGACGGGTCACTCTGGTTGAATGGGTCCAAACACTAATCTTGATTATAGTTATTGCTCTAGTTACCTTAAATTGTAACCCATATTTGAACTTTGATATTTTTCTAATAGATATAGCTATAAAAAGTTTTTTAATTAGTTATTGGTCATATACGTGTATATATATGGGCTAGGTGCTGCAAAAAGGGATAAAATTGACAAAAAAAAAGATCTTTGGAAAATTAATTTTTATGTTATAAATCTTATAATAAATCATAAGAAAATTAGAGCTCTTTATTACATAACAGGTACTATTAATGACTAGTAGCTATATTTATTAGAAGAATTGGCAGAGCAAAGCTTATTATTTAGATTTTTAATATTGAACTCTACTATACTATTATATGAATTTTTACAACTTTTTTTATTCTAACAATCTATAGAGTGGGACCCCAGACATCTAGTATAGAGGTCATACTGGTTTTTTCAGCAAAAACACCTGAAATTTGAGAAGCAAAAAACAGTTTTTGCCAATTATCTTGGCATATAGTGAACCAATTTGAACAAACTTTTTTTAAAAATGAAGCACTCAGTAAGGTGTATCTAACAAAAAAAAAAAGATCATTCAATTCTGATCAAAAGCTATTTAAACAAATATGGGGCTGTTGCAGTAGAAAGGGCCCAAACTCCCCTAACAATCAAATTTGAGTTCTTTCAAGATTCGGATTAATCTTGAGATAGGCTATACTTTTCAATTACAAATGGAAATTGGTTTGCATAATAAAAATCAAGATATTTTAAAAAAAAGTTTTTAGAAAACTTGTATGTCACGAGATTATCCGATATGATCAACCAATCAAATCGCATAATTTTTGATTGACCCGGATCAGTCTGAAAAAATAAACATGATTTTTCCAAAATTATATATTTCTGAGTTTCGGCCCTTTCTACTGCAATGGCCCCATATATTTTATCGTTTTTAGCAAATTGGGCCAAAATTGGCCAAAATCCAGTTATGACCTATATGAAAGATGTCTGTGTCTTTATAAAGTACCAATATTTGTCGAGCTAACTAAGTTTCAAAATTTTGAAAATTTTTGTTTTTTAAAATATAATTTTTGTAAAGTATAAAAAATGGCTACAAAGATTACTTGAAAAATGGCAAAATATTTTATTCAAAAATCAAAAATTATACTACTCAAGGATTTTAATATTTTTAGATAAACTTTATTAAATAATTAATTGTCGCAGTTAATGCTAAAAACGGCTAATGCTAAAATTTGCAATTTCAATTTGAAACTACTAAAATCCACAAATATGCTTTAAATATCAAATCTACTCCCTAACCCTATAAGACAAAAATGAAAAAATTATCACAAAACAATTTTAAAATTTTATATCAAAGTAGAATAAAATTTCAGCATTAGCTGCAACATTAATTCACTTTTTTTAATTACAAATTTATATACAGAAAATATTTTGCATAGGATTTTTTTTTAATAACAAAAAAAAAACTGCTTTGAATATTCGAAGAGGAATTCTATGACTAATAAGTAATTTATGTCTAATTATAATTGACTTTTATACTTATACTTAGAATTCATAGTGGTTCAAATCTATTAATTAAAGATTATTCAATCTCTCTTATAAATACTATTAAAAATTCAAATTTAAGAGTACCTATAGACTTGCTAATAAAGCATGCCACAATTTCTCTTATTGCGTGAGTCTTATATAACAACCAGTGCTTTTTTTACTTATTGACACAGGATTGTTACTATGCAATAAGATAGCAAAAATTAGAACATTATATATTGAGTAATAATATTATTAATAGAATAGAGGGGCTATATTATAGAGTTCCTACAAACCCAGATCAAATAAACTTTAGATCAGATTTGGGTTTGATTTGATTTGTAATTAAACTCAAACCCAAATTATGATTAAAAAAATATTTGAGTTTGATTTGAAGCAAACTTTTTAGTTAAATTTGAGTTTGGTTTGAATTTGAGTTTGAAGTTTGCAAACTAGTTTGAGTTTAAATGATATAAATATATTTTTATATTTTAATTAATAATCCGTCTGTCAACTAGAGAGTGATCCTAGACAAAATGTGGCGTGCTTCTATCTACAATTTTTTTCTTACTAAGTTAACAATACATGTTCACTAATTGAAAGTTGTAGAGCTCGTCGAAATGCATCTAATGGTGGTTAGATCATCCAAATTGGCCATGGCAAGATATCATTGAAAACAATTGGCTGACTATATAAAAATCTGTGACAGAGATTATATATGAAAATCACTTTAGGCATGCTTCTATCTAAAACATTTTTTCTTACTAAGTTAATGATATATGCCCACTAATTGAAAGTTGTCGAGCTTGTTGAGACACATCTAACAGTCATTGAAAAATGATTGGCTGACTATATAAATTCTCTGTGCAAACAAACATTATTTATATAAGAGATTTTATATAGTCAAACAATAATTTTTCAACGATGTCTTGCCATTCACTGGGCCGATTTGGATATTCTAACCACCATTAGATGTGTTTTGATGAGCTCTACAACTTTCAATTAGTAGGCATATATTGTTAACTTAATAAGAAAAAATTTTAGATGGAAACATGCCACACTTCGCCTATAGTGATTTTCATATATAATCTCTTGGTCATAGATTTTTATAGGGTATTGCTATTCACACCATGGTTTTTGCAATTTGCACCATGGTTTTGTGTAATATTAGATCATTAATCAACTTTTTCTATTTGCACCATGGTATAGTTACACAAATATTTAAAAAATCTTATCTATATATTGTTAATCTACAAAAAAGGTAAGTTTTTATTGGTGCAGCATTAAAACGGTCTAAGGTTACACAAAAATTGCAAAATTATTATTCTGCACCCCTATATGTTGTTAATCTACAAAAAAAGCAACTTTTATTGGTGCAACATAAAAATAGCCCAAGGTTACAAAAAATTGTTAAACTCTGGCCCGAATTATGTTAAGGCCTTAAAAAATTAGGGTAAGGGTTGGCTGCATTATGAAATCAGGGTTAGGGTTGGTCTGCATTATAAATTATATTAGCAGGCATACTAGATTAGGTTACCACAATAAAACTTGTATAATATTATATAACATTAGTGGCGTCGTAACTATTAATCTATAAAAAAAGGCGAGTTTTAATGGTGCAACATGAAAATAGCCCAAAGTTACACAAAATTGCAAAACTCTGGCCCACATTATGTTAAGGCCTTAAAAAATTAGGTAAGGGTTGGCCCGCATTATGAAATTAGAGTTAAGGTTGGCCTGCATTATAAATTAGATTAGCAGGCCTACTAGATTAGATTACCAAATTAAGATTTGTATAACGTTATACAATAGTAGTGGCGTCATAACTGTTAATCTACAAAAAAGGTGAGTTTTTATTGGTGCAACATGAAAATAGCCAAGGTTACACAAAATTGCGAAAAATCCTTTTTATATAGTGTTAATTTACAAAAAAAGAGGAGTTTTTATTGGTGCAACATATATTACCATAGTGCAAATAGAAAAAGTTATAGTGCAAATAGCAAAAACTATAGTGCGAATAGCAATATCCTTTTTATATAGTTAGCCAATCATTTTTTGACGATATCTCACCATCCACTAGGCCAATTAGGATGATCTAACAACTATTGAATGCATCTTGACAAGCTCTACAACTTTTAATTAGTCGACAAGCATCATTAACTTAGTAAGAAAAAGAGTATTAAATGGAAGCATGCCACATTTCGCCTATGATTACTCTCCAGTTAACAGGTAGATTATTAAAATATAAAAATATATTTATCTGTTATGTTATTCAAACTCAAACTAGTTTTAAACTTCAAATCAAACTCAAATCAAACTTAGTATAGTATTGGGTTTGGTTTAAATTTGAGTATTTTTTATTTGAATTTGGGTTTGATCTCAAACTTTATAAAATTTATAGTTTGAGTTTGGGGTTTGATCAAACTCAAATTAAACTGGATCAAACTTCAGAACCCTACTATATTATATATATGATAAGGTTAAATATTGAAATTTTATTTACTACTGAGCAAATTTTGAAAGTTCAATTGAAGGCACTGCCATTATGATTTGCAACTATCTTAAACCTCATATATATAGTTCATACTCACTCAGAAGGAGCTATTGCTTTGGACTTGTTTTTCAAAGACAATATTAAGTTTCATATTATATCAGTTTATCTTTTATCTACTGATTCAAACAAAAGAAATCAAACTCAAAATTAGGTTATTAACTGGATTTTACAGGCTCAACAATCTAATCTACACTCTATAATCCTGGGAGACTTTAATACACATAATAACACAACTAGTTCAGCATCAAAATATAAACTTATAAACTTTTTACATTGCTCAAACATGTTTGTTATTAGAGCCCATTATAACAATACGCACTATACTTGGTCAAATAGAATTAATAATAGCAGAATAAACTATATCTGGACTAACTCATTTAATATACAATTTCTTCTTTCTTATAATCTAAATAATAGCCAAACTAGCACTGTTAGTGACCATCTTTTTCTATTTACTTCTTGGACATTTTGCAATCTTTCACGCTTTTATACTGGGATTAATCACAAAATTTTCAACTACAAAACAGTGAGCTCAAATTAATGGACAGAATATTCTGATTTATTATCTTAACTATTCACTAAAAACCAAGTTCTACTCTTAACTAATACACAAAAAAGTATTGATACAACCTGGCATAAAATACAACATTGTACTATACAGGCTGCAATTTAAAAAATTCCTAACAAAAAAACTCATAAACGAAGTTATAATCACAAATACATACCACACTGTACTGCACTTCATACTGGTCTCAAAAAACTAGAGCATAGGAGAAACTCGCCCCTGATAAATTCTGGAAGTGTTGTTACACAATCTATTTATATGAGTAATTGAAAATCTGATATATAGTTGTAGTCTAAAAACTGGTAATTTTACGATTCATTTACCCGTAATAATTTAAACTTAAGGTACCCATATTAATTAGTAGAATTTCTTCGTTTTGGATGTCTTTAGTAGAAAATCTTCTCTAATTGTTTTCAATCGCTTTCTCCAGAAAGTTTTCATACGAGCGAAAGTATGTATTAATAAATTATAAGGCTTGTTTATTTTATACTGTTAGTGGTTTATTGAATTTCTAATGCGTTTAAATTACTAAATTATTAAACTATAAGTAGATATATAAGCTTGTTAAAATAGTATTAAAGAAACCTATATATATCTAAACGAATATATTTTATGGAATTCTCAAAAATACTTGAAAAAGTAAGTCACTTTTTTTTTATTTGGTGACATTATTGAATATGAATATAAGGAACTAATTCGTTGACAATTTAGTTATAATAATGTGATATGAACTGAAGTACAATAGCTTACTATATTTGGTGGTATGTTAATAAGCTTTTAAGAAAATATTTTATTAATAATAAATTAATTTCTAAACAATTTAATTTATAGCTTGGAATATATTAATAAAACCTTTATGCTAGCAAGACAGAGTAGAAGCCATAATGATTTATAGATAGTAACATTGGTTTAATACGTATTTATTTATTTATTTATTTATTATTCACATCATCTTTCGGGTGTTGATTTAGCAATGGATTCTAAAATTGGATCTCCAGATTGGGCCTGCCTCAAGCACCTCCTTTGATGGAATTGGCTAGTAATAGAAGTAACACTCAAATGCTACGATCAATCGAAATAAAGATTACATTCAATGCTTGAGCTATTTCTTTTCATCTTTTAATCAATTATTATTATAACTTCAAGAAGAAAAAAAGGCAATTACACTTTAGCTTCCAAGACTTTGGTATCTAAAACTTTGACTAGCAAAACTTTGCTTTTGCCAACAGTTCTTTTGATAATTTTGGAAATGACTTATTATCGCAATAGGGCCATAATTGGCTATACAATCATTACAGTTACAACTATCATAATTTTATTTTTCCTTTTAATAGTAGTTCTAATGAACTTTTTAAACTCGGTAATAGTTATCTATATGGTATCGGGATTGAAAAAGATGAGAAGAAAGCCTTTGAATATTTCATGAAAGCTGCAAATTAGAAAATTTAGATGTGATTTATAGTGTTGGCTCTTGCTAAAGCAATAGAACTGAAGTTGAAAAAGATGAATGGGTTAATAACTCGTCCCTTCTTTGGTTTTTTTATAAAATGCTGTTTGTTGGTTCTTTTTTATTTTTTGTCCAATATTTCCAAAATTATCCCATGTCTACATAATAAAAGATTAATAATATTTTTTAATAAAATATATATACAATATATTAAAAAAATATATATATATATTTTTTTGTTTAACTAAAAGCTAGAAGGTAGCATATATTTATTCTTTGAATACTAAATTCTGAATATCATTTTATTTGTTACAGATAAAAGTTTTTACATGAAAAGTAATAATAATTTTTGGTGGCAATATGCTTATCATAAGGAGTTGTTAAATTCAAGAGGATTGCCAAACATTAATATTAAAAAGTGAAATGTAATATTTAAAAAAAATTCAATAAAATGTAATTATTACAAAAATTACAATTACGAAGCAATAGTTCGATTACTACTTTATTAGTCACCATTTACAAATGAAAAATGAGATTTGCATTCAACCAATAGTAACTTGGTGGACCCAGATTTGCATGAAGAGAGCAACTTCTTGTGTCACAAATACAAAGTAAAATTTTTAATTATTTGTGACACAGGAAAATGCTCTCTGATACATACCCTGACACACTAAGCAAGATAGGCAGCTATTAAAAATCAAAAAAGCCCTCTGCTATTTTAAATATTTGGCTTCTTCACAATTGAAATTTTAACATACTACATAATAATATAGTTTGTAGTACATATAACTGCATATATGTATATATTGTAAAAAAATTACTTGATAAGGTTATGAAAATAAGTTTTTTATTTATGTGGTCTAATTAATATAATTTTTATACAAACTGCAAATTTGTATATGTATCATAAGGTAAATGGGGGTATTGTGGCCAAGTTAAAGTTTCTACTAATAAAATTTTTTTAATAAGCAAGTAGATTTTTGTATAATTTTTATTATTTGAACTATACTTAATAAAGAATAAATTACTGTAAAAAAATCTTTATATTATATATAGTTTTAGATATAAATAATTAGTACGCAAATATAATATAAAAACTAAATTTTAGAAGGGGTATTGTGGCCAATTATTTGGCAGCAAATAACTTTTGATCTACTGGTCCGTTTTGGATGATTTTACCACCAAAATAACCATCTCGGTGAGACAATTCTAAAAGCACAAAATCGTTAAAATCCAATCACGGGATCCCAAGATCGTTAAAGGTAAAATATGTAAAAATTTGGCAGATTTACTAATATCATTTAATTTTATAAAATATGATAAATTTATATCGATCTCAGGACCCCGTAATTAGATTTTGACGATTTTATACTTGTTAGAATCGTTTCACTGAGGCGGTCATTTTGGTGGTAAAATCGTCCAAAACGGACCAGTGGATCAAAAGTTATTAACTATTAAATATTCTATATATATTTAATAATTAATTCAAATATGTGCAAAAACCTATATTTTGTATAAATGATGCTATCTTGTGATCTAGTGATTGGAATTGGACGAAATTTATACTATTCAATTTGTCTTGATGAGACGAATTGAATGGTATAAATTTTGTCCAATTCTGACCACTAGATCACAAGATATTTCACTTGGCCGCAATACCCCCTGGCCACTATATCCCCATTTACTTATAAAGTTTTATTTGGTAATAATATGTTTTTTAAAAATTATATAAGGACCTGTTATTTGTATAAATAATTTTGTTTTTTAAATATTTTTTTTATTATAAATATTTATAAATATTTTAAATTTTCAAAATGCCTCGTCAAAAGCTTACAGGACCTTGTGCTGCAATAATTCAGTTAAATCTTACAGAAATGTGACAGAAGATCTTAAAAATAAAATTGATCAATATCTTGATTTACAATATAATTATTTAAAAGTTAATCAAGATCAAATTTGGTTTGAACATTATATGAATATTGTTAATTTTGCTGCAAGTCAAGAATCTTAAAATACTAAACCAGCAACTTTTATAGATTTGGTGATATAATTGAATATAGTAAAATTATTTCAAATAATTTTAATGCACCAATTGATTATCTAAAACATTATGAAGAACATATAGATTTAGATCTTAATAATTTTTCAAATATAAAAATAAAAATTGTTAATAATGGTATATTTATTGATCGATCAAATTTTAATAAATTGATTAATAAAATAATTGATCAAAATATTTAAGAAAATAATAATTTAATTCAAACATGTAAGTTTATTATTTATAATTATTACTATATAATATATACTACATATAATATTATTTATAAATTTAAAATTTTTAATTAATTTATATAATTTAATTTATTATTTAAAGCACAACAACATTTATTTTCTAATCAATTACAATTATTAACAAAAATTTTATATCAATATAAAAAACAAAATAATGATTATTTATTAGATCCAAATAATTTTAAACAATTAATTGAAACAAAGAACCTCAATTAATTGGATTTTTAGATAAAATGACAAATGCATTAGTTCTTAAAAGAAGAACTGAAAAAAATAAAATAAAAGCACAGCAACAAATTATTAGTCAATGTTATCTTTTAGCTGGATTACATAGTCTAAATATAAATAAATATAAAACAGATCTTAGTTTATACTTATCATCTTGTGGATTAAGTAAAACTGGAATAGATTTTCTTATAAAAACTGGAATAACTATAAGTTCAAAAACATTATATAATTATAAAAAAAAAATTAAAAATAATCATTCAATAATAATTAATGAATACTTTGCTTCACATATAAGTAAATATTTTATTTTTTTAACAATTTTTAATATAAAATATTAATAATATATATATATATTAATTTTAATGTATTTAGTTAAATAATTTTCATTGTTTTAATATTGATGATTTTTATGATATTCATACATTACAACAACCAAATAATACAACACTTTCAACTGCAAATCATTTAGCAACATGTGTAACTAAACTAATTGAAAATCAAAACCAATTTTGGCAATTTTAAATGGTTATTCTTTTTTTAATCCAGAAAATATTGAACCAACTAGAATTATATTTAATTTAACTTCTAAATATAATGGTTGTTTTGATACAAGTTACAATGAATGTAAAATGGAATGGATATCTTCTCAAAATCTTCAATTTAATTCCCAAAATCATATTGATTTATTAATTTTACATATATATGATAATGCAATTAAAAAACGAAAAGAAGAAAGATTAATGAAAAATATAAGAGTAGTTAAAGTTAAAAAATCAAATTTACATTCAATGGATGATTATTTAAAAGCTCTTAAAATGATTACAAATATTAATACTTTATCAGAATATTTAAAAAATAATATAATTCCAGTTATTGCAGATTGGCCAGAACAATTATTTGTTAGAAAAATAATTACACAATCTAGATTAAATCCAAATTTAATATCAAATAATGTTAAAAATTTTATTCCAATTTTAGGTCCACTTCATGTTTCTTTAAATTTTTGAGAATGTTCATTATACTTTTTTTGAACAATTTTTTCAATTTGTTTTTGGTGATAAAAAAAATTAGTCAAAAACCAAAACCATGGAGAATTAATTTAATTTTAGAATTAATTCATAAAGGGTGGAAAGCTATAGCTCATATAATTTTAATTAAATTTGATACTATATGTAAAGATATAGAAAATTGTATGCTATTAGATATTTTAGATAATTTAATACCTTCAACATTAGATATATATGCAGTACTTTTTAGATCAGGTTCATTTGATCAATATATTGAAACTATATTTAAATTATGGATATTTGCACTTAGATGGAAAAGAAAAAATTATAACAAAGCACCTTTAGTATTTCTTTCAGATTATTTTTATTGGCATGACATAAATTATCCTTTAACTGAAGTTTTATTTAATCATTTAGTAAATTTTAATGATTATTTTGTAGAAAATACCATAGTCATCTTTGTGCAAATATTAATTTATATAGTACTATTAAAGAAATTAAACAACAAGAATATATATTAGATTATAATCGTAACAAAACTCAACTTGATATTTTAAAACCAAAACAATTATATATATATAATTCTAAACAATTAGATTATTTAACAAAAAAAAGTAGTTTATTTTTTATAAAACATTTTCAAAAATTTTATTTTAATCTTAATAAGAGTAAAAAAATAAAAATTCAAAAAACTACTCAATATTATATAGCTGGATTATATGAAAATGTAGAGCTTAAATATCTTTCAACAGGTTATCTTACATCACGTGGACCAGCAAAAGATATATATGATAAATGTAAAAAATCATTTAGTAAATTAAATGGAAAAGTATATATATGTGGACATGCTTATCATACAAATTGTTATAATATTTAAGATGTAATTATTGTTTAGAATATTATAAAAAATGAATTTTTTCAAATATTAAATTATTTATAAAAAGATTAGAAAAAACTGGAACTGATTAATTAACAAAAGATGATTTGGAAGAAGAAAATTTAGATGAAAAAATAGATAATAATTATAATAATAATAGTAATAGTGATAGCGATAGTGACAATAATGAAAATAATACTAATAATAATAATAATAATAATATAGATAAAGATCTTTAAGAAGCAATAGAATATATTAAACAATTATAATATTATTTTTAAAATACTATATTAACTTATTCTGTTTTTATATTTAAATTTATATATTTTATTATATATATATAAATAAATTATTTTATATTTATTCAATACAACAATAAAATTCTGTAGTATTTGCTTTTTGTTTAATAGTTGCTTTATTTTTTTATTTTTTTATTTTTTGTCAATAATATTTAACAAATAATAGAAGAACTACTCAAATATTGACTATAATGTTTATTTTAATTGATTCTAAAAATGAGCATTATTACAATCACTCATTGAAAATAATGCTTGAGAAAATTTTAATGGCTATCCATTTGCTGTACTAAATTTAGTACAAAATACTAAATTTAGTACAGTTATAAAATTAAATTTTGAAAAATTTTTTTTATTAACTTTAAATTAAATTTATATAATATATAAATATATATTTGTCTTTATTTTGGTATATTTAAAAGTTAGCTAATTCAACAAAAGCTTTATTTTGCAAGTTTAAAAAATTTTGTATATTGATAATTTTATTAAATATAATATACCATTTTTATACACTTTAATTAAATACAATAGCTCAAATTTTTACATATTAATAAGTAATTAAAAAAATATATATAATAACTGAGTATATATAAAACATCTTTTTAAAAAAATATATTATAATTTTTGATTTAATATTTTTTTGAAAAATTCAAATTTGTTTAATTTTTTAAAAAAAATTAATAAATATCTAAAAAATTTTAGTTTTTGTAAAAGTTAACTAATTAAATCACTTGTTGCTTTGCACTATTAAACAAGTAACTTGGTATAACAATTACAAAAAAGCCTGTAAAATTTTATTTAAGTTATTATATAAAAAAAAGTTATAGTACTGAATAAAGTACTAATATGTTCTTGTGTAACATTACAATTTTAATAATAAAAGGCCTATAACTTTTGATCCACTAATCCAATTTAAATAATTAACTATCAAAATGATTATCTCATTGAGAGAATCATTTTGATAGTTAAATTATCTAAATTGGATTAGTGGATCAAAAGTTATAGATTTTTAAAGATTTATATAATAATTCAATATAAAATTCAATAATTAAGTTTTAAAAAAATTAACTAAAATATATTTTATTTATTTTTTATTTATTTTTATTATTTAAACTATAGTATATTTAATTCTAAAACTTAGTTTTAATTAAATAAATTATTAATTATAAAATTTTTAATATATTATATTAATATACAATATGTTAGAAATAATAAAATTATTTAGATATTTTTTTAATATTAAAGTTTTAGTCAAATTTTTTAAAAAAAATATAAATAGTAAAATTTTTGATTAAATTTCTTTCAAATATTAATATGTTGTAGAGCTAGCTTTTCTGATTTTAATAGTAGTAAAATCATTAAAATTGGATTAGTAGATAAAAAGTTATAAGAAATTTAAGTTTATTAATTTTTTTATAAAATTTATTAATAAAAACATATGATTTACTATACAAATATAGAAATAGACTAACTATATTTAAACTTGTATTACCATAAACAGGCTTATATAAACTATTTTAAAAAATTATTTTTTAAATAAAATAATTTTTTTACAATTAAATTAGAACCAATATAATCTAAAAATTTTATATTTTTACAATTTTATCAAAAATTTTTAGCAAAATTAATTTTTATTACTATACTAAATTAAGTATGGAAAATTTTCAAAGAAAAACAATAGTTTTAAACCTAATTTATAAAAAATTTTTATTAATAAATATTTTTCAAATTGTACACAAATTTTAGTCTAATATCAAAATTTATTTGAGTAAAGTTTAAATAAAATTTATTAAACAGATGGCTCAAAAAATATTTTTTTATATTGTATAAATTTAGTACAAATGTGAAACGGATAGCTATTAATTATATTATAAATTGCATATTCAAATTTTAAATAAAAATGTTATGTAAATATAATTATCATTGAGCATCATTGCGATCACTTGCTAATTATATTAAAAGTGATGTCCTTAATCACACTAAATCACATAATTTGCTAACTGATCAGAGTCTAAAATTCATCAAAATTGTGGGTAGGTCACACATTACATATGGATTCTGGTGTACTATAGTGAACATAGATTTTTTCGAATGTGCACAAAATAAGCACATAAAAATTTTATTTTTTGTGTAATAAATATAGTGCACATTAATTCTTAAAACATATATGAATTTAAAAATTCTAATGAGCATAGAATTTTTTATTAATGGCGCTCTGCTCTTTTCACGTACATTAAATATTAGCATGTTAAATTTTAAAGCACAAACTAACTATTGCTATTATATATTATATAAATGTTACGGCACACATCGAATATTACGAATATCGATTATAATATTTTGGCGCATTGTTACGTTAGGGTGTGGACTAGTGTTGGAAATCATATATTTATAGTGTTCACGGTGAACATAAATTTTTTTAAAAAATCAATGTTTTTATATTTTATGTTCACATAGTATGAACATAAAAAATCAAAAATTTTATATTTTATGTTCACATAGTATGAATATAAATTTTAATTTTATAATTCCTTATTCATAATTTATTAATATAAAGATTATATTTACCATATATTTCAAAAATAAACTACCTTTTTTGGACAATTTTGAATACAAAAAATCTGTGAGTAGCTTATTTTTAGATATAATCAACTTTTGGTCAATTGCAAATATTCATTATCTAAATTCTACTATGTGAACATATTTATTTTTGATGTGAACATTATAAAAAAAACTTTATTTTTGATGTGAACATTATAAAAAAAACTTATGTTCACAAAAATCAAATTTTTTTTTGAATTTCTAACACTGGTGCAGACTAAACTAACTAATTAGAATAAATTTCAACAATAACGATTTCATTTAATATCCTATATTAGAATTACATGCTAATTAAAAAAATAATTATAAAACTAAATATTTATTGGCACAAGATCTAACAAAAGAGTATATAATTTTTTTTAACTTGAAGCTCTTATCTAACTCTACATGGTAATAGAGTTACTTTTTTTCAATAGTTTATTAAAATCATTTAATTATTACATAAATAATTATTAATTATTTAATTAATTTTTTACAAAATTTTTTAAAAAAATAGCTCTATTACCATATAGAGCTAGTTGAGAGCTTCAATTTAAAAAATCATATATACTTTTGTCAGATACTTATGCTAAAAAATGTAAATTTTATTTAATATTTATATATATAGCCTATAAAAAATCTGCAATTAATAATCATATATTACAAATAACGTTAGTTAATCTGCCCCTATTGTCACACCATATAGTTATATCCAATTTATGCTATTAAACTACCATGCCCACCAATATAAAGAATAATTTCAATTTGGCAATAGTAGCGGTATAGTCAACATATATAAGAACATATATAAGGACAGACTGAGACTGTGCTTGCATTAACCAAGTCATAGTGGTAATATGGTAATATCAAGTATATTCATAACATTATAAATAGTTAAATTAATATAATTACTTCCACCAAAAACAATTATTATTAATAACAACTTGTATTTGATTACGGCATGATTATATTTCTGCACCTATAACTACAATTTGAGCATGAAGGTTAAATAGTTGACCATATATATTCATTAATTCTTTTTTTGTAAAAAAATATATTTATACAACTTAATAATTTATTGGCAAATTTATTATTACATATACTAAGAAAAAACAATATGAATTGTTGTTATTTCATATAAAATATATTGTTTTTTTTGCATTTTCAGATAAAAAGCAACTGTTCAACTTGTTTGAAATTCGATTCAGCACTTTTTAACTATTTTTTTTTGTTAAGTTCGGATGACCTGGAAATAAAAGTATTTGCCCATATAAAAATATATAGGTTAACAATTTTTTCTATCGTAAATAGCCTGTGTCAAATCACTTTTAAATTAAAAACTTTTTTCTTCATATCTTTTGAATTGGTTTTTACCCATATTAATCACTCAATACACCTTCAGCACTTAGCAACCATTGTCAATATACAATTTTTTCATTTGATATTAAACTAACAACAAAAGCATCAAAACTAAAAGTAAAAGAAATTATTTTTATTAAAATTGATTATTAATGAATATAATAGTAAATGCTATCTTTACAACATTATAAAAAAAAATAAAAGCAAAATTTAAACTTAGCTACATAACTTTTTTCTAGAGGAAATGATAAGTTTATCAGATCTTAAGTTTACGTAGGGGAGTAATTGTTAGAAGGCTAAGGCTATGCAAATGTGAGATCTATAAAAAAAATAACAAACCGGACTTGATGGCATTAATCCATGCTGACAATTATAAATAAATTGGTCGTTTAAGTAAAGCTTTAGTAGTATCGGTACATGTCTCTATAATTCTGTAATTGATAGAGTTACTTGAAATTTGATTGGTAATTTTGTATTAGTTGATTTAATATCTATTCACAACCAGTTTATTACTTGTATTTATTTTGAGGCACATGACCCATTAAATCTGTGATTTTCTGCCAAAATGCGAGTTTCTTCTATACTAAAAACTAGGACATCTTATTAAACTCTTAAAAAGCAATTTCATGAATTACTTATCTTACATCAATTCACATATTTTATTTATCAACTCAAAAGCAAAGTATAATCTCAACTTCCTTACATCACTTGATTCTGATCAAATTCAAATATGGCTTCTACATGCACAAAGTATTTGGAAACAAATATATTATGCATACCATTTAGAATACCCTCTTCTTCTTTGACAACAAATTAACCAAGCCTCTGAAAAAGATGTGAATCTCTTGTAACTAAACCTACACAGGCTATAAATAGTATACTTGATTGCTACAAACCTCCTGTCCATTTTACAAATATTAAGCTTCAAAACCAACTTATTACTAACAACATATCTAGTCACATTTCAATAACTGGACTGCATATAATAGACCTATTAATCAAAATTTATTTAATAATTTCTGGCACCAAAGATACTATCTACTACCACATATTAAGTCTGGATGGTATATTCCATTAACTCTGCCTATAACAGAAGATGAGGTTATTCAAACAATTTCTCAACTCTCTAATTGTAAAGCCTATAGTCCTACAGGTATAAGCTATGAAATGATCAAATATTTTAACTCAACTGGTATTACTATTTTTACATCCTTTTTTAACTGATGTCTTATACAAAACTCAATCCCCAAACAATAGAAAAGAGAAAGAATCTTTTCTATTCCAAAAAATAATTCTTTTGATGTAATCTCAGTCTTACACATTTAATAATCCTTATTGAACATACCAGAAAATCTATACCAAAATCATTACCACCAAAATCATTACCAATAAACTAAATCAAGTTTTTTTACAACATCCTATTTTTTCACCATATAACTATTTTGCTCTTCCTGGAAATAGTACACCCATTGCTATCCATATCCTCAACAATCTTATAGAAGATGCAAACTGTAACCACAAAGAGATTTGGCTTCTATTACAAGATATGAGTAAAGATTATAACTTTATAAATCTTACTCTTTTAGAACATGCCCTTACATATCTACTTCTGCCCACTAATATTATTAATACTCTTCTTAACATCTTAACCGATCAACAAAACAATTTTATTACTAATTTGGGGCTTACACAGTCTTACAATGTTCAAAATGGTATTGAACAAGGAGAAACAATAACACCCCTTCTCTGGTGAATCTACTATGACCCTCTTATCTCTTATATATACTCAAACTCACCTGGTTATACAATTGAAACATCTTGGTTTACCAATCTTAAAAATTTTTCAACTGACAATTTACAGACCAAATGTTCTGTGCTAGCTTATATGGATGATACCTTATAGATAGCACTATCCCAAACAAAGCTTTCCAAAATACTTACTATTGCAGAGTCTTTTTATTGCATAGCAAATATTTAAGTTAATCTAGCCAAATCAATACTTTCAACCAATATCAAACAACAAAACTACAACCCAATTATATACAACAATCATCCTCTTTCTTTACAACAACCAAATCAGCCTTTTAAATTTCTAGAATGTTGGTTTACTTTAGATAATAAACAATTTCAACAAACTTGACTTATAATTGCTAAATCAAACCAGCTTATACAAATTGCTCGTGCAAAACAAATTACAGATACCCAAGCATGTTATATTATTAATACTATCATTATTCCTACAATAGAATATTGGTTACAAAATATTGTACTAAGTCAGCCAACATGTAACAAAATTCTAACACAGCACATAGGCATAAAGCCAAACTTAACCGTACAATCTCTACTAGTACTTTACTCTACCCTCAAATTTACAATGCAATAAAAACATCTGGGATATTCAACTCCAACATCATATATCTAACTTTATTAAGAGATTAAACAACAACAACCTATTAAGTACTACTACTCTTATTAGAGTTCAACAACTTCAAAATAACCTTTGGTCACCTATAAGTATTTTTTTACACCCTAATCCTACAATTGATGGTCCTAACAAATTAACTACAACTTTTAAAATAATCTAGCTCTACAAATACCTAAACTGGTCAATAAGCACTAACTCTTATTACAATCTTCCTTTTGTAGTCCAAGAAGGTTCAACTTTTTTGGAATCTATTCTGGCTTCACATCCTAAATATACAACTTTTAAAAAACCAATTCAGTATCATCATCTACTTTTTTTGACCAACTCACAATTATAACAACTCATATCTGTTAGAATAGAAACATATTTCACCAAGACTATATAAAATTCCTAAAGGTAGAACCCCTCAATAGTTTACTTTTCTAGAAGATAAAGTTACTAGCCATTCTTATAAACATACTATCTACTCACATACAAATCTACCTCCTACAAACTACTATAGCTATACTACTGGTTACTTTTCAAAACATGCCATACCTTGGCTTATTATACTGTTAAATGACCAAGTCATTATAGATAAAGCTCTTTACCAACCAACTACATCAGACTTTACACTAATAATACACTGGCAATATTCTTTTCAAATACAATTTACAAACTTATATCCAACTCCTCCAATATCATCATATAGTAACTGTCCTCTTAATACAAAAATAATCAAAAACAAATGTACTATTCTAATACCTACTAGTCATGCTGCAAAATTCTTTGGCAAACTAAATTCTGACAAAACAATTAACTTAAATGCTAATTTTCTAGATCTTATATACTCAAATACACTTAGAAACCCAATTTAAATACTATTATTACCAAATCTTAATATTTCTACTACACAACTTCCTTCTATATTTGAACCAAGTCAAGCTTGTAATACTTTACAGGCTTTTACAAATTATAATAGTAGTTATTCAAAACTAACTTTTTATACAGATGGCTCTTTTATTAATCTAGGCAACTCTCAGTGCTTTATGGGAATTGGCTAGATACAATTAGACAACCTAACTATCATATACACCTTTCAAGTACAAACCAAATATTGGCTATGCTCATAATTAGAATTACTTGCAATTTTAGCTGCAATTAGTACAGCTCCCAGAAACTGTACTATCCAAATTTATACAGACTCACAATCAGTTATATCTAAATTCCAAAACTTAACCAATACTATGCCACTTCCAAACTTCTTAAATATCCCCTACTGGTCAATTTGGAATACACTACTCAATCTAATTAAATCATATAATCTTAATATCACTTTGTACAAAATTAGACCACATGAAGATAATGATTTTAATAACAAAGCTGACTAACTAGTACATAATCATCACATAGCACCTTATCTTATTTTTAATCCAAACAATATATATAATTCTTAGTATACACTAACCTCAGATAACTACCCAATGGAACTTCCTATACATCACAGTATCAGAACAATTTGCAGAGCACATATAATTGCATAGTGGACATCACAAAACCACTTTCAACAATGGAACTCAATCTCACAACTTATTAACTAGAATGCTTTATGGTTATATATTAATAATAACCAAAAAATTACCAATTTTTCATATAGCTTTCAATCTTCTACTCTAAAATCTTTTAGAGTCAAATTATTACTAGATGAGCTTCCCTCCTTATATATCCTTCATAAAAGATACCCATTATACCCTAACATTTGTCATATATGCCAACAGGCAAGTAGTGCTTTGCACTGGGCCCTCTGTCCAGATACCAATCTATTACTGGACCTTATAAACATTTCTTTAAACCAAATATTTAGTCCTTACAAACTAGATATTTTTCCAACTCAGACTAAGAATCTTTACTCCCAAATCTTAAAAATTGATAGTTTTCAAATCCACCATTTTTCATATAAGCCTTTATTATACTCAACTCTATCAGGCCTTATTCTACTAGAACTAATAAACATAATACAAGAAATTACTTTATCTTCAAAACTTGCTAGCTCTCTTATAATTAAATTTTACTTCATCTTAATCAACAAATCTATACAAAAATTTGGATTCCATACTGTACTTTAAAATTACAATACCAATAAGCAACTTTACAAAACCAGCCTATACCTTCTGGATCTTCTGTAATTACTATACATTTAACTCAAACTAATAATTATTATAAATACCTCTATTCAGAAAGTAAAATATTGGTACTCTCACTGGATTAAATATCTTATACATCCTTCAAGTATATTAACTAATCTCCAAATCTAGGTAAGCTTTGGCCACTCTGGTTGGTTTAGGCCACAGATAAGTACTAGGTCTACTTTTTTTCATCTAGCTATATGCCTGAGTTCTTTTTCTTAGCATTAGATTTAAATTATAAAGTTTTTTCCAATTGTAAAAAGTTTCCATTAAATTTAATAAAGATAAGAGCAAGGTCTCACTATTAACATCAAAAAAATAAAAAATAAAAAAAAATAAATATTGAAATTTTCAAGTAATTCTAATATTTGGTTATCTAATGCATATTACTCACTTTTTTTATCTATGTCCTATTTTATCTTAATATTTTGAACTACTTAACTACAATAATTAATAAAGTAAGAAAAATATATACTAATAATGATAACATTAAAGTACTTGCTATAGCAGGGATGCTTCTATTTCTTCTACTGAAATCTGAGAATGTAATTCATTCAAAGAGAGGGTTAATTTTTTAGCTATGTAAGATATAGTGTTATTTTTTTATTTCTTGAGATTGAGGTATAATATCCTCACTACTTTTGCTAATGCTAGTTTTATCACTTATTTTGGATTGATTTTAGTATTATTTTTTGATAGTTTAGTAATCTCACCATTAATTTTTTCTATTAGATTTATATTTTTTTCATATACAAAATATTTATATTGCTGAAGATAGTTACAGAATAGCTAGATTCACTAATCACAAAAATATTATTGCTTTGCAATGGGTTTTATCTCTACTCTACCAATTATTGCAGAGCAGTCTGTTAGGTGATTCTTTAAGCTCATAAATTTAATATATTTTTTGATTTCAGACACTCAAGCTCATTAACCTTCAATTTCAATTCACTTTTTATATTTTCTAATTCAGCTATTTTAAATTTGAGAGATAAATTCTTAGATTCTTTTTTCAATAAGTTATTTTAAATTGAAATTACATTTTTTTGAGCTAAAGAGAACTTACTTTCTAATATATTTTTATATACCAAAGTGCAGTAATTTTCTTTGATTAATTATAAGTTGAAAATAGTTTTGTTTCCAATATTTTTATTTTAAACTGGAGAGTTTTTATTTTGATTTTAAATTCATTAAGAAAAATATCTTTGCAGATAATCTGAAATATTAAAGTATTTAACTCTGAGCTCAATTACTTAACCTCCTCTATAAGCTGGTAAGCATGCTTAAAGAGGTTCTCTTTATCTTTATTGAATTGATTTAAATCATATTGTATATGCTTATTGGCTTTATCCAAGACAAAATATTTATTGGCAAGTCAATTGCCACACTCTATTTTAATTTCTTGATCACAATTGCACAAGCAAGCTAATTTTCAAATTCTATTTAATTAGGTGAATATTGACTAGATAGTATATTCTTTAGTTTACTGTCTTTGCCTATATCTGACAATATATAAATTTGAGACATATATGTTTTAATATTAGCTCTACTATAATATCAATGAAATAAAATATAAAAAATAGATATGATCTAGTACAAAAAGATTAATACCTCAATATAAAAGGTTATAATCATTATAATAATAATAAATATGTAATAACCCAAATAAGTTAAAATTCACATACTAATAGAATATATTCAAATGTATTTGTTTTACCAATTTTTTCAATTTTTCCATGTTTAGTTTTTGTAAAAAATAAATATATATTCTGTTAACAGACAATAAAAAATGGATAGTAATTAACACCTTTTTGGTGATGTTTCTATTACCAAGCAAAAACAAAAATTTACATTATGCAAGCAAGTTGTCCTATTTTCTAGCATTTCTAAGAGTACAGTTAGGGCGGTATTGCCTGACTGGAATAAGCAAAATGATAGTATATTTTCATCAAATCACAAAATTGGGCAGCTCAAATTAGGACTGAATAAAGATTTGGAATAGTTAAATACTCACCAAATTTCATTTCCTAATAATTTATTCCAGCCTGAACTTTTGGAACTTGTTCAATAGGATAAGTAAAAGCTTCTATTTGCTTGTATTAAAATAGCCAAACAATATGACTATCAGGTTTTTTTACCACTATGAGCTCAAGCTAATTAAAGGTATCTGAATAGTTATAAAAAAAACAAAATAGCAATATTGGGCCCATATTCGAATCTTTTAAACCTGAGAAATAAGTTTTTGCAAGCTTTCAAAGAAAAAATAAATCTGAAAGTAGTAGTTGGGTGGGTTTTGGAAAAGCATGCTTACAAGAGTACAAAAATATATAATCAGATAATAATATAGTTTTGTTGGATAAGGAAATAAATGATAATGGCAACTTTAATATTAATAATAAATTGTAAAAAATTTTTTTAAATTAATAAATCTGATAATCTATTAAATATCTTTGTTTAAAAAAAAATAAATGTTTATATTTTTTTTTTGAAAAAAAATTTTTTTGGAAAAAAATTTTTTGCACCAGACTATATAATGTATTAAATAGAATATATATCTATTAATGTGCAATTTTAATATATTAGATAGTATATATACATTAAATAAATAATATAATTTTATATATTTAATCAATTATTATAAAACGCACTTATGGTGTTTTATCACTATAGGTAAATTAGATTTGCAAATCTGTATAACTAAACAAAAATAAACTTTTACAAAACAAAAAATACATTTTTAATTACTTTAGGGTTAGAGTAAGGCCTAGGATTTTATCAGGGCATTAATATATACAAAATTTAGCAAGTAATTTTTTTATTAGAGCCCCAAAGGTGGTTTTATAAGCAAAATTTTGAGATATAAATGTTTTTTTAAAAAAATAAACAAAAAACGAATTATTTTGTTACACCTGATCTTAAATTTTGATTGGCTATTCTAATAGTTTGGTGTAACATGGTATAAACACCATGGGTGCATTTTAGTAAAACTCTATTTAATATATTCTATTTTTTTGATATATTTTTTATATTTTTTATTTTTTCAATCTATTTTTTTAGATAAAAAAACAACTAATTACATTTATTACTATGATTAGAGTATGTATAAAATCTTGTTTTTAGCTAAAGATTATTCATATATAATGCAATATTGTAAAAAAATTATTAGATAAATATAAAACATTATCAAAATGTATTTATCAAATTTGAAGAGATGAAGTAGCTAATATAGTTCTCTGGAATCAATCTATATCTCATTTATATATGTTAGAAATACTGGGCTATACCTATAATACACAAAGTGCACAAATACCATTTAATATATTCAGCCATGAAGTATCTATTTCTGGCAATAATTCATTTAGTATAAATAATATAATTTATTCTAAAGTTTTATTAGATAAATTAGCAAAGATACGTGCAGTAAAAAAAACTGTCTCTTCTAATAGAAACAAAGTTACATTGCAGAGCAATAATATAACTAGAAAGAAAAATGATCTTAAAAAAATTAATGAATAATACTAAAAGATTAGATTTTATGCTTCTACTTTGTCTTAGTAAGCTAAGAACTTTTTTTTTGCAAGAACGTTACCTGTATTTAAAGCCATATCAAGCTATTCTTCAGTCATCATAACTCATTTCTCAAGCTTATTGTTTTTTTTTTAAAGTTAAATTGTTAGAATCTGGGCTAAACCTGCAGGAGTATGCAATTCCTCTAATAATATATTTCATCCTTTATTTTCTAAGAAATTTGATCAGGTATCAAAAGCTTATTGCAAAACAATAAGATTTCATTCACCTCTATTATTCTAAAATATGGTAGCACAATTTATTCTTGACTTTGTGCAAAGTAACCAGAATAATAAAATAATCTCTATTATAATGAATCTTTATTTTATTATTACCCTAATCTACAGCATATTTATATTTTTTAAAAAGTGATTTTGGAATATTAATATTGGTTTGGGAACTCAACACTACTGAGATTATGTTTTTCTAATTTTCTATTTTCTTGTCTACATGTTTAACAATGTCTTCTGATACAATTGCAGATTTAGTCACACTATTAAGTACCAATGCTAGAATTTTAAGTATTTGATTTTAACTGATATAGTTGCAATACCTGTGACAGGTTTTTTGATAGACAAAATCTATTTTTTAGAATTATTCAGTATCTTCTTTTTGTCATCTTATTTGGTATCTCTAATATTGGTTCTCAATAATTTATAAAATCTGAAGTAGTTAAATATTTATTTTTAGATTTAAGTTTCTTTAACTAATATAGAGGTAAGACCTTTTCAAGTATCTAATAAAATCTGACAAATATTTTGCTCAAGGATAGTTAATTTATTTTAGGACTTACTAGAAGTAAAAATGCCTTTCTGTTTAGTTTTATAAGATTTGGGCATTTTCTTAAAAGATAATTTACTTTTCTGTTTTATTTTTTTATTTTTTGCTTTGATAGCATTGATTATTTTCAAGATTTTAGTTTCAGTTAAGTCATTATTAGAATTAGATTTTGATTCAGAACTAGATCTAGAGCCAGAGCTATAGCCAAAATTGGATTTATTATCAGAAGAGCTAGTTCTTTTTTGTAACGCTGCTTCTTGTGTTTAATATTTTCATAGTGAGAATGACCTGCCATTTTAATGAATTAAAAGTATTTTAATTTTAAATTTTACTAGTATCAAACACAGAATCTGAATCCTTAGTAGCAAGATTAATTTTATCTTTTTTCTTGGATCTGCTTTTGTTAGAATATTTAGACTTGCTCTTTTTTTATTTTTAGAGCAGTTGTAAGAATTATAACCTGTTTTGCTACATTTTGAACATTTGTATTGAGATGATTTTAAAACTGCACATATTGCTCTAGCTATTTTTGCATGTTTGATTTTTAACTGCTCAAATTGTAATCTCAAATCTTCAACTAGATCATAATCATGATCCTCTTTAGGTAATCTATATTATCCATTAAACTATCTAAAAAATAATTTATAGAAAGTTTATTAGCTTTTTGTTTCTCTAGTTCAGGGGTTTCTTAATAGTTCTTTTCAAGCTAACTATAATTTTTTTGAAATCATTCTGTAAAAATGTGATTTGGTCTTCTGAGGTTTAGAAGAGATAGTTTGTAAGACAGATTGAGTTTGTGTGAATGCTACAATAGATTTTTAATTTATCTTTAGTTATAATAGTATTATTTGTTATATAAGAAACTTTTTTATTAGCTTTAAATTGTGCTAAGAAATAATAAGGTGAAATTCAAAATTATACTAACCTAAAATCATTTCAGACTTCTGTTTTTCAATTTTTTCTAATTTTGGTAGTAAAGTAGAAATTGGATATTTAAGACCAATATATCTTACTTCTATTTTGTTATTAGGAAAAAGGCTCTAAAAGTATTGCTATTCAACTATTTCTTCCCAATTTAATTTTGAAAGTACTGAATAGGCAAGACTAACTATTCTTTTCAATTTTGAATAAAAATGTCCTATAACATTAGTACTTTGAATAATGTTATGAAATACCTACTTTTGATTTTTAGTGGTTATTGTACTAAACTAGTATATTATCTGTTCAATACAAATTCCTAGAGCTATAGTATTTTCTTCTGCATTAGCATGAGGAGCATTAGGTACTAATTCTGTTGATTGACCACTAGATATTAACCAGTCTTCATCAAAAATAGTATAAGATAGTACTAATAGTATATTAATTGCATTGTTGTTAGCTATAACTGTATTTTTTATTTAAAGAGTTCTGCTTCTAAACTGATTGACCTTAATAGCATGCAATATTATTGTTAGCCAAGTTAGTATTGTTGCTAATATTTTGCAATTCTTAATTTTTATTTTTGAAATTAGTTTTATACCAATTTTTTGTATCATCTCTCAAACAAGTCTCAAAAGGTCCATAAATTCTTACTCTGGTTCGAGTACCTGCAAGTGGATCAAGTTCAGATGCTTCAAAAAATTGTATAAAATTTCTAATTAATTTTTCAGAATTTTCTCTTGCTTTTCTATAAAATAGAGATAGTGCATATCTTGCAATTCCTCTATATTGGTTATTTATAGGTTGATTATTCTGTAGTAATAAAATTTGGGCTTGTATATTTAAAATTAATTGTCAAGCATTGTGGACTTTTTTCATTTTTTATATTTTGGAACAATAAGATTATACCAAAATTGTAAAAAAAACCTTATCATTATTATATTGCTACAACTGCTATTCCAATTGCTAGTTTGATCACTTATTCAAAAGTTGTAATGCAAATTGTTTATACAACAACTCACTAATGCATTTATCTTTTTGAGCTTTGATATAGATAGCATTCAACTTTAAAAATTGTGAGATTTTCTATTTCCTCTAACTATCTTCACAATATAATATTTTGTTGGCTAAATATATTAAGATTCTGCTAATCAAGATTTGTTTGAGTTAACAAAGCATTTTGCTTCTAAATAAGTTAATTGGTTTGATTCTGAAGATTGGTATTTTGTTATCTATAGAAATTAATATTCTATCTGATTATCTTTATTATTTTTATTGAGTGATAACATTATCTATATCCTGGTATGCAAACTAATAATTATGCCAAATAGTATTTAAAATATTTCTAATGCTATTTATAATATTGATAGATTTATGTATAAAGCGCTAGCACTTTTAATATAATTTTTGATATAATTTAATTCTTATTTGATTTGTATAAAAAGGTTAAGATTCAATATATCAGTATTTTTTTCTTTTAAACTAAATACTATAAACTTGGAGAGCTTCTCTAGAAAGAAATAACTTTGAATCTATATTTCAGATTTTCTATTTTCTTATAACATTTTTGCAACTGCTATTTTAGATTAGTATTATAAAATTTGATCTCCTAAATCTTCTTTGTGGCTTGGTATAAGCTTCTTTTAAAGGATAATATTTTTAATTTCAACTCTGTTTTTTCTTTCTAAAGTGTTCTAACCTATTCTAGTTCTTTATTGAGAGTTTAGATTTTTTTCTTATACAAATATATTTATATTCTAGATTCTTAATATATTTGTATTTATTTGTTGATAGCTACTAGGATCCCGAAGAACTTTGATACAACTTAGATGATTCTAAAAAAGGAAATTTTGCATAGAAATTCATAAAAGTTTGCATTTTTATATAGTAAATTTTCAAATTTTGTTCTATTTTATACATCTATTTGGCTAAAATATTGCCAAATTTATAAAACTCAGATCTAAGTTGTATCAGAGTTCTTCAGGGTCCTTAGCTACTTCTGATTATAATATTTTCTAGAGTTCTTGGTTGATTTGTTCTAGCTTAAGTTCTTTATTTTTAGATAATCTATGAGTTGTTTGATTGGAATCAGGGTCTATAAAATGGTATAGTTATTTTTTATGGCATATTATATTAACTTATCTCTTGACTTTGCTAAACATAATTTTTACTATAATAAGTAATATCAATAATGAGTAAATTGAGCAAGCCTATTATTAGAATCAATCCAAACAAGTAATTAATCTTAATAATATATAAATTGCTTTTTTATCAATCTACTATATTAGCAAAATAAATATACAAAATCTTTCAAAAGATATTGCATGCCAAAATTTTTTGAAAAAATTACAATCAATACGAAATCTTTCAAAATATGTGCAATCTTTCAAAAGATTTCAGCATGCATTTTTTTTGAAATATTTTGAAATAATTTCAAAATATTTTGAAATATATTGCAAAATATTGTGAAATAGACAAAATAAAAAAATGTAAATTTCTATCTAATTATCCCTTTAGGGGTCACAAGAGGTAATATTTCGCATATTATTGTGTAAATCTGCAATATTTACAATAATTTCAAAATATTTCGCAAAATTTCAAATTTTTTTTAAATTTTTGCAATTGAATATAAAATTTTATATTTATTTATTTATTATTAATATACATTATATATATTATATTTTAAATTAAATACATATTTTTAATCAATATTACATAGTTTATTATAATAAATGCATATACAATTTATTAATAACTTAATTTTTTTAAAAATTTACAAATTACAAATATAAAGCAAAATAATAATAGTTTTTTTACTAAAAAATAAAATAAAAAGACAAAAAAAAAGTAGCATTATTTGTATATAAAAAAAACAAACCAAAAAAAAGTTTTACACATTATTATTAGGTTTTTCTTGTTCTTCATCAAATATTTCTATATTTTTTGTTGAAGTTGTAGATTCTTTATCTTTTTAAATATATTCAAAAATTTCTAAAATTTGAACACAATGCAAAAAATCATAAATTTGTAAGAACTTTTAAATATACTTGCTTTTTCTTAGCCTTTTTTTGTCTAAAAAATATTTTTTCAAATAAAATTCAATTTAAAAATTTAAAAAATTTTTGTATTTTAAAATATAAACTTACTTTTTCGAAGAATTGCAAAGGTCATTTGAGATAATTAGCTTTCTTCTGTTTCTTCAGTATTTAGTATTAAAAAAAATCAATATGATCTAACTTTCACTTTATTTCAAAAAATTGAAGATTTTTAGTAAATAATAATAATACTAATAATAATAACAACAATAATAATAACTTACTAGATATTGTCACAGTAGTGAACAGTATGCAGCATTCTTGCCAGAAAATAAGATTATAAGCAATTGATCGATTAATGTCTTGTTCATGTGATGTACGTGATCGATTGGATTATGTATATGAGATCATCGAAATGATCAATTATGGATGATCAGTAATTTAATAAATGCCAGGGTAAGTTACGGTATCAATTAAGGTGCAAATCAGTAGTACGGAGAAGTATACAGCGCGAGTAATCGATGCACATAAAATATAAAGTAATTATGAGGTAATTAATAAGGAACAATGGATTGTATGATCCATAATTGATACAAAGCAATATGAGTCAAATGAGACATATATAAGGGAGCGATTAGAATGGTTAGAGATTGGTCATTAATTAATTGTTAGTTAGTCTTAGCATAGTCAGTAAAAATCCCCTTTGTAATAATCCGTTTATATAAATAAAGCAATAAATCAATTTAGTAAAATAAATACTTGCCTTATAAGTTTGGTTCGTTAGTAATTAATTATTAGTACCTACTATCCAGGTTAGGTTTTTCTTTGCCGAAAGTCATTGATTAACCCATGACATGAGAACCTGGGTAGATTACCTACCTATCTCGCAACGGATATATCGATAGTATACAAGATGAATTTAATGTTATGGTACATGAACGTGGAGGAAGATGAAACTGTCAGTATTAAGGAAGATAGAGTATCCGACAAAAACTTGGAGTCTTCACCATATCGTGTAATGAGTCTATTTGAATTATTCTGTGACAGTAATAGTTATGATAATATTGACGGAGGAGAAATAAGATGTGTGGAGAACTATGGTGTGGAAGTGTTGATAATTGAGGAAAGTAGAAAAATGGATATAATAGTTAATACATGTAATGTTAAGACACGTCAAATGAATAATGAAACATTGGAATGCTTACTGGAGTCAAAGTGAGAAGTAATTTTGAGCACTGAATTTGTGGATGGATGGTGTGATGATGGAATGTATGACGATGGATATAGCAATCAAGATGAAATGACCAGTGATAAAACGAAATTAAACGAAGAGATCAATTTGATAGATTTTGATGAAGCGGATTGGATAAGTGCAGAGAGACCTAAGGGCGTATTTGATGAGTTTGTTGAAAGTGATTTAATCGACTTTGGGTACGTTGAAGAAGAATTGATAAGGTGTAGTGATATAAAAAAGGAAGCGATCGAGGATGCAGATGGTGAACCAATTGGATGGTCTTGCCTAATCAGGTGATATGGATGATGCTAATGAAATAAATAAAAGTGTACAATGTTTCCGGGATGAAGTGATGGATGTGTTGGGAGTACCATTGGATGCGGAGGTAGTTATAGAAATGGATAGGATAGTGAAGGACTTGCTGAAAACGTTAATAGATGATGACTTCGGCGAATTGGATTGTGGTGTGAATTTGACCAAATGGCATTGCATTCGGATTTTGAAGGTCTTGATAGTAGAAATAAGGATAGAGGAGTTTCAATGATAAAGAATGAGGATAAAGTTGAAGTCACGAAAGAGGAATTTGCTGATGACTGTAAAGGAAGGGCTGCGGGACATGCGAATAGAATAGACGATGCTGCTGTTGATAGCGTTGTTAAAAATGGAATTTTTGGGTATTATCAGGACCCTGTTGAGGATGGTAATTCAAATGAAGTGACCAATCTTGAAAGTAATGGTCGAGGGATTAGAAGAGTATAATCGTGAAAAATCGTTGTTGATGAAAGGTAGCGGCAATAGTAGATTTGGTTATGTTGTTGATGTTTATGGAGAAATTATATATAAGGAGTTGGAAACTTCAGGACGAAGTTCCTGGGATCTAGCTTATATCACGGTAGTGAACAGTATACGGCATTCTTGCCAGAAAATAAGATTATAAGCAATCGATCGATTAACGTCTTGTTCACGTGATGCACATGATCGATTGGATTATGTATATGAGATCATCGAAATGATCAATTATGGTCGATCGGTAATTTAATAAATGCTGGGGTAAGTTACGGTGCAAATCAGTAGTATGAAGAAGTATACCAGCGCAGATAATCGATGCGCATAAAATATGAAGTAATTATAAGGTAATTAATAAGGAACAATAGATCGGATAATCCATAATTGATGCAAAGTAATATGAGTCAAATGAGACATATATAAGGGAGCAATTAGAATCGTTAGAAATTGGTCATTAATTAATTGTCAGTTAGTCTTAGCATAGTTAGTAAAAATCCCTTTTGTAATAAAACCGTTTATATAAATAAAGCAATAAATAAATTTAGTAAAATAAATACTTGCCTTATAAGTTTGGTTCGTTAGTAATTAATTATTAGTGCCTACCATCTGGGTTAGGTTTTTCTTTAACGAAAGTTATTGATTAACCCATGACAATATCTTTTAAGATCTTCTTTAATAATATCTTCAGAAATCATTAATTTTTCATAGTTTGGGCTAAGAATAAATTGGCATGCTGCTATTGCATATGCCATCTTCTGATCAGTTGTATCTCTGGAGGGCAAAATCCTATTTAAAATTCAAATAATGTAAGTACTTTTTTATCAGAACTATTTGCAAATCTTGCAAAAAAAAGCTTAAAACAATTCTTTGTCTTTTCTGATCTCTTCCAATTTAAAACTTTTCGGGTTTTGCCTTGCTGTTAATTGGGTCTAAAAGATTGCCAAAAATAAAAAACATAGAATCTTTAATTTTAGTAGTTGAAGTGGTTCTCAAAACCTAACTTTTTCCAAAAGCTAAAATATTTTAAAATTAGAAAGTAATAACATATTTAATATTTTTGAATATATGCAAAAATTGCAAACATTTTTTGAATTTATTCGAAATATTAAAATATTTTTAAATTTATTCAAAAAATGTTTAAATCTTTTGAATAAATTTGAATATTTTAAAAAAAAAAATAAATTTTTACAGGTCTATTAATTTATTTCACATAGTAGGCTTTCCAATTTTTTATCTATATTTTCTGCATGAATTTATGATTGTAGTTCTTGAAATAGTTCACCGCTATTCTCTTGAATTTTGCATCTTTTGGGAAGATTGAGTTGTCTAACAACTCATTTGCAATTTCTTTGATGCTTTGCTAATTATAAAAAATTATTAGAATAAAATATAAAAAATTAAAATAAAATACAAAAAATTAAAATAAATATTAAAAAAATACCTCTAGGAAAGCTTTTTCATTCATCGCATCATGATTGTCTACTAAATTTTCTTCAAGTTTTTTATCTAGTTTTCAAGCTGATCGACTTTCAAAATAATTTACTTTATTTGGTAAAGAAGTTCAATCTGATTTTCTAAAAGCTTAGAGATTGATATTTCTGACACTTTATTTAAATTAAATTATAATCAATAAAAATATTTAAAAAATAAAAAAATAATTAAAAAATATAATTTTAAATTAAGTTAACAATTTTCAAAAGTTTGTGCAAGTTCTTTGGAATGTGTTTTTCATAGTTTCTTGCTTCACAATTTCTACGATTGGATCTTATCTAGCTTTTTTTTGCCAGTTTTGCTCTTCTTGAAACTGGCAAGTTTTTGTGCGAATATCCTTTCAAAATGTGTATATGTTTAAAATTTTATTAATAATTATTGCTAAGGGGTGTGCTATTATCACATGATTTTGACCATGGATACATGGGTTAGGTAATGATCATGTCTATATATACTATATATAATATATATATTAAATTATATATAGATATAATATATATATATATATATTTTTTAAATTTTTTTTTTTTTAAATGTTAAGGTGAGACCTTGCTTTTATCTTTATTAAATTTAATAGAAACTTTTTACAATACTAAAAGAAATTTCATTTTTTTAAAATCTAATGCTAAGAATAAAAACTCAGACATATATCTAAGTAAACCTAAATACTTATCTGCAGCCTAAACCTTATTTTTTTTTAATTTTAATGGTGAAACCTTGCTCTTATCTTTATTAAATTTAATGGAAACTTTTTACAGTTGGAAAAAATTTCGTTGTTCAAATCTAATGCTAAGAAAAAGAACTCAGACATATAGCTAGATAAACAAAAGTAAACCTAGTACTTATCTACGGCCTAAGCCAACCAGAATGGCCAAGGTTCACCTAGATTTGATTATTAGTTAATATATTTGAAGGGTGTGTAATATATAATCTAGTAGGGTACCAGTAATCTATTTTCTAAATTGATTTATTTATAATAGAATTGTTATTATTGGTTTCAATTGTATGTATAATAGATATAGAAGATTCAGAGTTTGTAGGCTGATTTTGTGAAATTGTTTGTTATAGTATGATCTTGAGGTACAGTATGGGATTCAGATTTTTGTATAGATTTGTTGGTTGAGATGAAGTAAAAATTGAATTGTAAGGGACCTAGCAGACTTTGAAGATGGGGCAGTTTCTTATAATATATTAATTAGTTCTAATGGAATAAGACCTGATAGAGTTGAATATAATAAAGGCTTGTATAAAAAATAATAAATTTGAAGACTATCAAGTTTTAAAATTTTGGAGTGAAGATTTTTGGCCTGAGTTGGAGAGATATCTAGTTTGTAGAACTAAGTATTTGGTTTAAAAATTGTTTATAAGATCTAGTAATAGATAAGTATTTGGGCAAGTAACCCAATGCAAGGTATAACTTGCTTGTTGGCATATATAACAGATATTAGGGTATGAAGGATATTTTTTATGAAGAATATGTAGAGAAGGAAGCTTATCAAGTAATAGTTTAACTTTAAAAGATTTTAGAGCGGAGGATTGGAAGCTATGTGAAAAGTTGCTAATTTTTTTGGTTATTATTGATATATAACCATAAAGCATTCCAATTAATAAGTTGTAAAATTTGATTCCATTGCTGAAAGTGGTTTGTAATGTCTACAATGCAATTATATGTGCTCTGCAGATTGTTCTAATGCTGCGACAAATAGGAAGTTCTATTGGATAGTTATCTGAAGTAGGTGTATATTGAGGATTATATATATTGTTTGGGTTAAAAATAAGATAGGGTGCTATATGATGGTTGCGTGCTAGTTGATCAGCTTTATTATTAAAATTGTCATCTTTATGTGCATTTACTTTATGCAAGATAATATTAAGATTGTATGACTTAATTAAATTAATTAATGTATTCCATATTGACCAATAGGGTATATTTAAAAAGTTTGGAAATGGTATAGTATTAATTAAGCTTTAAAATTTAAAGATAACTGATTGTGAATCTGTATAGATTTGAATAGTACAGTTTCTAGGTACTGTACTTATTGTAGCTAAAATTGCAAATAGTTCTTTTTTAAATGAACATGGCCAAAATTTGGTTTGTGCTTGAAAAGAATGTATAAAATTTTGGTTAGCTATTTGTATCCAACCAATTCCCATAAAATATTGGGGATTGCCTAGATTAATAACAGATCCATCTGTATAAAAGATGAGTTCTGAAAAGCTATTATTGTAATGTGTAAATAACTAAAGAGTATTATAAGCTTGACTTGGCTCAAATATATGAGGGAATTGTATAGTAGAAATATTAAGATTTGGTAGTAGTAAAATCTGGATAGGCAAGAGCCCTATGGCAAAGGGGGCCCACCAACCTGGCCGCTGGAGTCGCACCAGAAGAAAAGGTCATGTGTTATAGAAGCATGAACCAAGGAAAGGTGACCTTAGGCACCTAAAGCCTGGCAGACTGATCCTTCCGGGCCAACTGGATTGGTAATCTGGAATGACTGGGGAAAAGAATCCAAAGAGTGACTGACCGGGTACTGGGGTTTAGTGAACTTTGCAAGGGCAGACGGAACTGACTGACCAACAAGAAGTGGAAGCATGGAGGTGTGTACGTGTCAAAGCCCAACGGAGCTCTGGGTGCACCCATATGGGAGTCTTAGATGTTAAGAGGATCTGGGACTACCAGTAACAGGTATAGCTGGTATAAGTGCATGTAGTGGTACAGTCAGGTGGCTGAGCCTCATGATGCCATCCAACTATATCAGGGACTGGAAGCTTCTGGCGAAACATGCCTGAGTACTCGTCACCATAGCGGGAAGTACAGTCGTTCGCACATTCCCGAATTCAGAACATTAAATCCTGGGTCCCCAAGTCGCAGGAAAATCGGCTAGTTGCGGCAGCATGCAGGCTTGAGATACTTACCCAATGTGGTAGAGGCAACTGCATGGCTTGAGATACGATCTTCTGAGAAGTACGCTAGTAAGGAAACAGGTATACCAATTTGGAAGCAGCAAGCACCTACCTGGAATCACATACACCAAATTGGGAGTAACGATAGTGGAAATGTGGGTAAAGTGGTGGACATGTGAATATTAACTGTTGGTTGGGAAAAAGGGACGTCCAAAACCAGGCTAGCTGTATAAATAGGAATATGGTAGGCTCTGGTAGGTTTAGGTTATGGATAAAATAGTCCAAGTCTCGACACTTAGTAGATAGTATAATAATTGTATGCAATATATTGTAACGATTAATATACACTCAATAAAAGTTAGAGGCATGACCTCACCTTAACAACAAAAAAAAAAGATTTGGTGGTGGTGGGATATGAATTGGATTTCTAAGTGCAATTGAATATATGAAATCTAAAAGATTAGTATTTAAGTTAATTGTTTTGTCAGAATTTAGTTTGCCAAAAAATTTTGTAGCATGACTAGTGGGTATTAGGATGGTGTATTTGTTTTGGATTATTTTAATATTAAGAGAACAATTACTGTATAGTGATATAGTAATAGGTGGGATATAAGTTTGTAAATTGTGTTTGGATAAAGCATTACTAGTGAGTTATTAATGTAAAGTTTGATGCAGTTGGTTGGTGGCAGGCTTTGCCTATAATAATTTGATTGTAATAAGCTAAGGCTTGGCATGTTTTGAAAAATGACCAGTAGTATAGCTATAATAGTTTGTAGAGGGTAAATTTATATGTGGATAAATAGTACATTCATAGGAGTGGCTAGTGACTTTATCTTCTAAAAAGGTAAACTATTGGGGGGTTCTACCTTTAGGGATTTTGTGTAGTCTGGGTGAAATATGTTTCCAATCTAGTAAGCATGAATTGTCATATGTTGTGAGTTGATCAAGAAAAAGTATATGGTGATATCGAATTTGTTTTTTAAAAGTTGAATATTTAGGATATGTAGCAAGAATAGATTCTAATAAAATTGAACCTTCTTTGATTGTAAAAGGAATGTTAGAGTAAGTATTAGAGCTAATTAACTAGTTAAGATATTTGAAGAGCTGAATAATTTTAAAGGTTATAGTTAATTTATTAGGACTATCAATTGTAGGATTAGGGTGTAAGAAGATACTGATAGGTGACCAGAGGTTATTTAGAAGTTGTTAAACCCTAATAAGAGTAGTAGTGCTTAATAGACTATTGTTGTTTAATCTTTTAATAAAGTTGGATAGATGGTATTGAAGTTGTATATCCTAGATATTTTTAATATTGTAAATTTGAGGATGAAGTAAAGTACTAGTAGGGATTGTGCAGTTAAGTTTGGCTTTATACTTGATTAATCCTATATGTTGTGTTAAGATTTTGTTACATGTTGACTGGCTCAATTCTATATTTTGTATCTGGTATTCTATTGTAGAAATCATAATGATATTAATAATATAGTATGCTTAAGTATCTGTAATTTGTTTTGTACAAGCATTTTGTATAAGCTGGCTTGATTTAGCAATATCTGTTGAAATTGTTTGTTGTCTAAAGTAAACCAATACCCAAGCTTAAAAGGTTAATTTGGTTATTGAAGAGGAAGAGGATAGTTGTTGTATATAATTGGGTTGTAGTTTTGTTGTTTAATATTGGTTGAAAGTATTGATTTAGTTGGGTTAACTTGGATATTTGCCATAAGATAGAAGGATTCTGCAATAGTAAGATCTTGGAGAGCTCAGTTTGGAATGATGTTATCCATAAAGTATCATCCATATATGCTAGAACTGAACATTTGATTTGTAAATTGTCAGTTGTAAGGTTTTTGAGGTTAGTAAGCCAGGAAGTTTCAATTGTATAGCTAGGTGAATTTGAGTATATATATAAAATAAGAGGATTATAGTAAATCCGCCAAAGAAGAGGTTTTATTGTTTCTCCTTGATCAATACTATTTTGGACTTAATAGGATTGTATAAGTCCCAAGTTAGTAATAACTTTGTTTTGTCAATCAGTTAAAATATTTAAAAGGGTATTAACAATATTAGTAGCCAAGAGTAAATGTGTAAAGGCATGTTCTAGAAGAGTAGGGTTGACAGAGTCATAAGCTTTACTTATATCTTGTGATAGAAGCCATATTTCTTTGTGATTGTAGTTGGCATCTTCTATACGATTATTAAGAATATGAATTACTATTCCCAGAAAGAGCAACATAGTTATATAGTGAAAAGATAGAATATTGTGAAAAACTTGATTTAGTTTGTTGGTAATAATTTTGGTATAGATTTTTCTGGTGTGTTCAATAAGGCTTATTGGGCATGTAAGATTAAGATCATCATCAAACTTATTGTTTTTTGGAATAGAAAGATTCATCTCTTTTTCTATCGTTTGGGAATTGAGTTTTGTATAAGATACTGATTAAAAAGTAATATAAGGATAGTAATACCAGTTGAGTTAAAATGTTTGATCATTTTATAGCTAATACCTGTAGGACCATAGGCTTTACTATTAGAGAGTTGAGAAATTGTTTGGGTGACTTCTTCTTCTGTTATAAGAAGAGCTAGTGATATATACTATTCAGACTTAATATATGAAAGTGGACGATATTGTTGATTCCAAAAGTTATCAAATAAATTCTGATTGATAGGTCTGTATATAGTCCAATTATTAAAATGTGATTGGATATGTTGTTTAATTAGGTAGGATCAGTAATAAGTTGATTTTGAGTTTAATATTTGTAAAATGAACAGGATGTTGATAGCAATCAAGTATACTGTTTATAGCTTTGTGTAGGTTTAGTAACAAGAGATTCACATCTTTTTTTAGAGGCTTGATTAATTTGTTGACGAAGAAGAAGGGAGTATTCCAAGTGATATGCATGATATATTTGTTTTCAAATACTTTGTGCATGTACTAGCTGGGAGCGGGTCAAAATCCTGATAAACAGAATCCCGACAGGTCATAATCCCGACAAAAAAATCTTGACAATAAAAATCCCAAAAATTCCGACAACAAAAAAAATCATAAAATTTATTTAAGTTAGGTTAGGATTAGGTAAGTGCCTAGCATAGGATTAGAGTGAGCGCCTGGGCTAGGTTTTGGTTTAGTTGTTTTTATAGTAAAGTTGCTCAAGGAAAGCTTTTTTTGATTGTCAGGATTTTTGATTTCAGAATTTTTTTGTCGGGATTATGACCTGTCAGGATTTTGTTTGTTAGAATACACGTACTAGCCATGTTTGAATTTGATTAGAGTCAAGAGATATAAGAGGATTAAGATTGCACTTTGTTTTTGAATTTATAAATAAGATATGTGAATTGATGTGAGGTAGGTAAAAAGTAGAATTGCTTTTTAAAAGTTTTATAAAGTGTCCTAGATTTTTAAAACCAATATGAAAACAGTACAGTATATATTTATTTATAATTGTAACTTCGTTTATGAGTTATTTTATTAGATATCTTTTGAATTGCAGCTTGTATGATGCATTGTTGTATTTTGTGCCAGGTTGTATCAATGGGACCCCAAAATATACATAGATAGGTCAGGTTAATTATAGAGTTACTAAAAAAAGAAAGATCTGCAAAAAAACTTCAAAAATAAACAAAAAATTACTATAAATAGAAATGATCTGTATAAAACCCCTTAAAAATAAGCAAATGCATACCTGACCTATCTATGTATAATTTGGGGTCCTGTATCAATGCTTTTCTGTGTATTGGTTGAAAGTGGAATACAATTTTTAATAAATAGTTGGGACAATAAAAGAATATTCTGTCCATTGATCTAAGTTTATTAGTTTGTAATTAAAAATTTTGCAACTAATACCAGTATGAAAGTGTAGAGGTTTGCTATAGGCTTTAGAAAATGTCCAGGTTGTAAAAAGAATAAGATGATCACTAAGTGTACTCATTTGGCTGTCATTAATATTATAAAAAAGGAGAAATTGTATATTAAATGAATCAGTCCAAATATAGTCTATTTTGCTATGATTAATTTTGTTTGACCAGGTATAGTGTATATTGTTGTAATGAGCTCCAATATCAAACATATTTGAGCAATATAGAAAATTAATAAGTTTATATTTTGATGCTAAGCTAGTTGTATTATCATGTGTATTAAGATCTCCCAAGATTATAGGGTGTAAGTTAGATTGTTGAGCCTGTAAGATCCAGTTAATAACCTGGTTTTGAGTTTGATTTCTTTTGTGTGGATCAGTAGATAAAAGGTAAACTGATATAATACAGAGCTTTATATCACCTTTGAAAAACAAGTCCAAAGCAATAGCTCCACCTGGATGTGTATGAATACTGTGAACATGAGGTTTAAGTTTATTGCGAATCATAATTGCAGCACCTTCTACTGAGCTCTCAGAATTTGCAGTAGTAGGTAAATAAGTTATTGTTGCAAAAAGAAAGTTTTGTTTTTGATGAAATTTTAGTTTCAGTAATGCATGCAATTAAAATGTTATGGTTTATACAGTAATTTTGCCAGATTTGCCTTTTGGAAGAAATATTAAAACCTCTAAAATTTTGTGTAACAATAGTTAGATGTAGATCTTGCAGAATGTCTTGGGTATTAGAACAAAAACCTGTGGTTGGTATTAATAAAATGCTGTTTGATTCAGTAGATAATAAAAATGATTTAATTAGTGACTGATAGTATTTAGAATATTGGTTAGGAGTGAGTATAGTATAGTTTGAAAAAGTTTTATCTTGGGTATTGAGATATACATGTGCTTTAAGAGTTATAGTATTAATAGAGATTTTGAATAGTAGTAAAAATGAGTTTCTAAATAAGTGCTTTATAAAGAATTTAAGTGTTTGTAAAGGTGGCAATAGTGGAAGATTATATTTTTTAAGAAATCAGTTATAGCAAAGTTCTTCAGAAGGATGTTATGAATTGGAATCTGAGGAACTGTCAATAGTTTGAATATCAGATATAGGATTTGTATTAGTATTGGGATTTAATGTTGTGTAATATTGTAGGTTGGGTGTTAAGAAAAAGAGATTATTTGTGAAGATTGATATTTGAAATTTGTTATTGGGTGATTTAAGTTTAACATTAGAGTAATGTAGTAAATTTTCAAAAGGTGGAAATATAATATGATCTGGTATAAGATTTTCATATTGAAGATATATATGTGCTTCTGTGAAAATATGGTCAAATCGGAAATGTGGTTTGATAGAAATTTTTATATATTGGTTTGAATAAAACATAGAATAATATTCTTGTATATAATGCAAGTAAGAACCCATAGTTTGTGAAGAAGAGAGTATTTGTAGTCTATAGTAGTAAAGAAATTTGTTATAATATGCTTTTGGATTATATATTTCAAGAAGGTTAGGATTGGGATTGAGGAAGTTTCTTTCACTTATAGAGTTTGTAGGTAGTTTAAGTTCTTCATCACTGAAGTCTTTTTCAAGTAAGGATTTATCATAAATTTCTAATATTGGGTAGTTGTTAGAACTGGAAGTAGTTAGTAATAGAGAAGTATTAAAGGAAAGTTGTACTTCAGAGGGAGATGAAGATATGGTATCTGAAGTACTGTAATTGTCTTCTGTAAAGGCATAACTATTAAAGTGTATAAATATTTTTAATAATAATTTAATATATACGAAATTTGATTAGCTATTAAACTAGTCAAATGGGAGGAGGGGAATAGGCTCTATAGTAAAAAGAAATCAGGTGATTTCTGGTGCTCCCTTACTTTTTCAATACTCTTTATTTGAGCTTGTTTTTTCATCCAAGGCTAGAGAAAAAAACTTCTCACCTTTTTGCAACTTGAGCTTTTTTTTAAAATTTTGGATTTTTATTTAATAAAATTTTATTATTTTTTTAATTTTAAAAATATTTCACAAATATTTAGTTTTTTTTTACTTACTAAATTTTTTATAAGTTTATCTTTTATAATGTCTTTTTTTATTGTAAATTTTTCAAAATATTGGCTTAGCGTTACTTGGTATACTGTAATGGGATATACCATTTTCAAGTTCGATAGTGTTGCAGTAGACCATACTTTTCCAAGAATTCTTGCCATATATATGTCAATTGGGTCAGAAAATATCGGAGTGAAAAGCTTTTTATACAAGAGTTTGTTTTGTCAGAAGCTTTCTAGTTCATAATTTTTGATGGGCCACATTTGTATTTATTGAATCCAAATTGTTTTTGCCAAATATAAAAATAATGCATATTTGATTTAAGTGCTTCATAATAATTGATGCTACTTTAATAACTAAAAATTTAATATAATTATTATAAAATTAAATAATTTCAAAATATTTTGAATAGGAAAAATAAATTTGTTGCATCTGTGACATGTTGCACCCCTGCTTCGCCCAGTCAAATCACATGATTTACAGACAAAAATTTTATTTTTTAAAAATTTAAAATTTTGCTTAATAAAGTGTAAAATAGATATGGGTATTATAGACACTACCAATTATGGGGTCTGTTAAAGCCAGGCATTATCATGTGACTTATTGCCAATCAAATTGTAAAATTTTGATTAGCATGGATCAGCCCGACAAGACCAAAACAAAGAAAAAAAGTGAAAAATACTAAAAATACAAGAAATGAGTATCTAAACCTGTCTCGGAACATTAATAAAAAATGATAGGAAGCCAATTTTACCTATAAGACACCACTAACTCTAACTTTTAACTAATCCTTATCCTAATTTTAATTAAAAAATAAAAAACATATAAAGGTACCTGGCTTTAACTGTCCCCCAATTATAGCGCTCTGCCAATATCTTATGATTTACTGATTAGAGTTAGTACCAAAATTATCGAATTCTAATCAATGTATTACAAGATATTACAATTGAAATAATATTTAAAATCATTATAGGTATTATAGTGATAGAAATATTGCAGTGTACAGCAACATTTTGTGAACTATCAATCAGAATTATGTGATTTTGGTGCCATTCAATTTGTTTTGTTGAATCAAATGGTACCAAAATCATATAATTCTGACTGATACTTCTCAATATATCATAATTTAACCAAAATAAGCTTCGCAAGACAAATTTTAAAATTAATATTAAATCATAAATAACTTTTGAAGGACCAGTCTGATTTTTATAATTTTACTACCAAAATGACCACCTTGAAGAAGCAATTTCAACAAGCCCAAATTGCTAAAATCCAACCATGGGATCACAGGATCATTAAAGGTTTATTATTATTTTGATAAAAATAAATTAGTTTAACTAATCTAATTTTCATCAAAAACAATACAAAAAACTTAGTGATCCTGTGATTCCATGATTGGATTTTAGTAATTCTGAGCTTGTTGGAATCACCTTTTCAAGATGGCCATTTTGGTGGTAAAATTATAAAAATCAGACTAGTCTACCAGAAGTTATTTATGATTTCATATTAATTTTAAAATTTGTCTTGTGCAGCTTGTTTTGGTTAAATTATGATATATCAAGAAGTATCAGTCAAAATCACATGATTTTGGTATCATTCGATTTGTCTTAATAAGACAAATTGAATAGTAATAAAATCATTTAATTCTGATCAATAGATCTCAATGTGACAGACACACAAGAAGACAACAGGTTGAAGAAACAAAATGGGTCAAAGAAGCAAGAAGATTTTATTGATATAAATTAAACAGACTAGTTTGTACAAAAGGTTGTATTGCTCTTTTTATATATTACTATTTGCTACTATTATGATTATTAATTCTATCTATTCAATTATATGACTATATGCTTTATGCTACTTTATTCGATAACTATAGACTTTATGTGAACCAAATAGAGTTGTGCCTTACGCATTATGCTTGCTGCATTATGCAATGCATAATGCTGCATAATATAAAGCAAGACTTGTAAAATTTAAAAATATACATAGAGATTATTATATAATTTTTATTCAATTAAAATTATGTAATTTGCTTTTATCCTAATAATTTTTTTTTTAAAATTAGAACTTATAAATTATACATATTCCTTTTCAATTTGCTACAATAGTTTTTAGCAAACAAATTTCTTGACCAAACTTCTACTACTATATATTGTAGTCTTCTAATTTTACATTTAATATTTAATAGCTAGTCTAAATTAATATATACAATAAGTTACTGCATTAGTAATACAACCTAACTTAATTACTTTTGAACTTTCTAATAACTTGTCCTTGCTGATTTTAGCAATTTGACAGTGTGCTAATTAGTTATATACTATTATTATATGCATTAGATTATTCTTAATAAAAGCTAATAAAATAATTATATTATATAAAGATGCAGGATTGCATAATGCATCATGCTGCATAATGTCACATTATACAATGCAAAGACAAAAAAACCTGCATTTGCACATCACTAGAACCAACTGATATTTCTCATTATTATTTCATACTATCAGGGTCGATTTCACAGGCTCACGTAATGGGCTTATGAAATGGACTCGCATCATGGCTTGCAGATCAGAGGCTTGGTTGTTATACCATCCTCCTCTTTAAAGCCCCCATTTTTTTCTTTGCTTTGTGGCTTTGGTTTATAAGGGTATTGTTGATAAAACCTTCGACCGCTTCACTAGTATGTGCAACATTTTCGACAGGTTCCCAGGAACATTCATAATCCTTCCATTCAACCAAGTAATGAAGTTTTTTGCAGATCCATTTTGCATCAAGAATTTTGTTTACTTTATATTCCATCTCACCTTCTATAACTACAGGAGGAGGTGGGTCTATTGATCTACCTGGAATTGTATTGTTTATATAAGGTTCGGGCAGAGAAACGTGTAAGGTGTTAAGTAATTTCGATGTAGGAGGTAATATCAACTGGTAGGTAGGTTTCTCAAATTCAAATCAAATCAAATATTGAGTTAATTTGAATTTGATCAAATCAAATTGACCCAGATTTAAATTTGATTTGATTCAAATATTTGAATTTGAATTTGATTTGAATTTGAATTTTTAATAGTAATTTTCAAATCAAATCAAATATTTGTCAAATCAAATCAAATTTGGCCATATTTGAATTTGATCAAATCAAATATAGTCAAATTTGAATTTGAATTTGATCAAATATTTGATTCAAATATTTGAAGATCAAATCAAATTGCAGAACCCTACTGGTAGGCTACTGTGTTAATTTTTCTTTCCACGGTAAATGGCCCTAGTTTCTGATAGTCCAACTTTTTTGAAGGACAATCTGTATGAATATAGTGATTTAAAAGCCAGACTTTATCACCCACTTCTATTTTTGGACTTTTCTAATGTTTAAGGTTTGCATTGGCTTTGTAATGTTCTTGGGCTATTTTCAATTCTCTAACTAGCATTTCTCTTATATTTTGTGGATGATTATGATTACTTTCGATTGAGGGGACAGAGAACTAAGTAGGATTTTGTAAATCGAAATGAGGATGGAAACTATAATTTGCAAAAAAGGGTAAGCATTTAGTGGACAAATGAACTGAGTTGTTGTAAGTGAATTTTGCTAATGGCAGTAAGTCGGCCCAATCATCTTGATGATAATTGATAGTACATCTTAAATATTGCTCTAACACTTGATTTACCATTTCATTCTGTCTATCTGACTGAGGATGATATGCTGAGGATAAATTAGTTTATGTTCCCAATAATTTAAATAGGTGTCTCCAAAACTTAGAAGCGAACTGTGGTTCCATGTTGGAAGTGATGTCCTTTGAAATGCTGTGTAGTCTAATCACTTCTTTTAGGACTAATTGTGCTGTCTGTTCTGCAACAATTTTTTTGAACATGCTATAAAATGCGCCATTTTTGTCAAATAGTCTACTACGACAAGTAAAAATCGTACTATCCGAATAGGGGTAAGTTCGTGGTAAAGTCCATAGAAATGGACTGCTATTGTTAAGTAGGTATAGTTAAAGGGACTAACAACCCATAAGGACGATGCTTAGCAGTTTTCGACCTTGCACAAATATCACAAGTCTTTATATAATTTTTTACAAAAGCACAGTGTTTTGGCTACTAATAGTCACGTATTACCAGTTCTATTGTCATATCCAACCCAAAATGCCCTGCTAATTTGAAATTGTATCTTTGCTACAATACTTCTAACCTTTTATGTGTGTATGATATATATAAAAGACCTTTCCTAAACAATAATCCATCTAAAAATTGAAATTTATAAAAATCAGAACGCTTATTTGAGTTGTCTTCTACAATTACGGTATGATTCCCCAAAAGTTAGTTCCCAGCCAGCTCATTTTTCTGACACTATATTCCTGACAGAATATTTTACCTACAGCACTTTTTGTTAACAGAATCATTCCTTGGCATATCATGTTTTTGATATCGCCTTTCCTTAACATCTCATATTTTCGACAAGACATTTATCTGTCATGACATATTTCTAATTTGACTTTTCTCTGACACTAAGTTTTATTGAATGCACTTTTTCTGACAAGAACAATAAACCCAGTAATCATCACATTACGTAAAATTATGCAACTATGTCATTTGTTTACTAGCACTATCAACTCGGCCTAAATTATACTATCACCTAACCCTAATCTAACCCTAACCCTAACCAAAATTTAGGCCAAGTACTTAATCATATGATGTGATGAACATGAATATATCACTCTACCCAATAATTATATTTTTATTTGGGGAAAGATCTTGTCAGAAAAAGATGTCGGAAACATGTCATATTCGGAAAAAATTCTTTCTGAAATACATCATATTAATAAAATGTCTTTTCGAAAATATGTCCTATCAATAAAAAGAGAGGTTGAAAACATGGTATGTTGAGGAAAGATTCTGTCAACAAAAAATGCTGTAGGTGAAACATTCTGTCGGAGATATAGTGTCAGAAAAATGAGCTGGTGGGAAACTAATTTTCAAGGAATCAAGCAACAACCGTCTTCTACAGGGTTTTCCAATTGCTTGGTATGTTAACGGCAAGAGGGTCCTTCTTCAACTAGTTTTGAATTCAGTTCATTAGAGGGTATCGACTAGTATCACGAAAGTAGCATTATGCAAAGGTTGTGACCTTTTAACAAAGAAAATATTGCTTGTCACATTGTATCATCGCCTTGGAGTTGATAATCTAATCTCCTGGACAAAGCATCAGACTTACCTTGTTCAAAACCAGGTCGAAACACAATTTTAAAATTGTAATTTGAGAGGAGAAGAGACCATCTGGCTTGTCGATGACTGAGATGCTTCGCAATAGTAAAATATTGCAAATTCTTATGATCATAGTAAACTGTAATTTCATATTGGGCCCCTTCTAAGTATTGACGCCACTGTTTGAAGGCTATTATTATGGCGAGTAATTCCTTGTGATGAACATCATAATTTATTTCTACAAGGGTGAGTTTCCAGGAATAATAGGCAACAGGGTGAAGTTTTTCTTTATATAGCTGAGATAGAACTACTCCCAGGGCATAATCGGAAGTATCAGTTTCAAGAAAGTACAGTTTTGTTGGTCTGCTTGAATTAGTATTGGAGCAGAAGTAAAAGCTTCTTTTAACGACAAAAACGCTTGTTGAGCCGCCGCAGTCCACGCCAAAGTCTTTGTTTCAGATTTCCTTGTTAGATAGTTATCGAGTAACCAACTGCGAATATCCTTGGATAAAATGCTGATAATAATTGGCAAACCTCAGAAAGTGTTGGACTTTTTAACTGAGGTCAGCACCGGCCAAGCAATATTACTGTCAACTTTTTTTGCGTTCATCTGAATTCCTTGGTGAGTAATGTGATACCCCAAAAAATCCACACATTCCTTGTTAAACTTACAATTTTCTAGTTTTGCAAACAGGCCGTTTTGGCGCAGCCATTCTAGCACCAATTGCATATGTTGATCATGTGTTTCTTGGTCAGGTAAGTATATTAAAATATCATCCAAGTAAATAATTACAGACTGGTCCAAGAAGTCCCTAAATACATAGTTCATTAAATGTTGGAACACGGCTGGACCATTGATGAGGCCGAAAGCTATTACTAGGTATTTGAAGTATCCATATCATGTTCTAAAAGCTGTTTTCTACTTATCCCCTAGCCTTATACGAACTAAATTGTACGGCCCTCTTTGGTCAATCTTCGTAAAAACCCTAGCCATAGAAAGCCTATCTAATAGCTCAGGTATTAAGGAAAACAGGTAGTGGTTTTTTATTGTAATTTGATTTAACCCTCGATAGTTCAAGCACATGTGCAAAGTGCCATCCTTTTTTTAACAAATAATACAAGTGCTCCTGCCGGTGACATAGAATGTTGGATGAACCCTTTTTCCAAGTTTTTCTTTATATACTTCTTTAATATTTCAAGCTCTTGCATGGATAGGCTGTAGATGGGACCTCAGGGAGGTTGTTTCTCTGGTAACAAATCAATAGCGCAATTATATTGTCGATTTTCCAGCAACTTGTCTGTCTCTTTTTTATCAAATATATCCCAAAACTTTTCATATTTCTTTGGAAGCACCGGGCGGAATTTGAGAATTCTCCGGAATCTGAGCTGCTTGCAATAACTGTAAAAACCTGAACCATAAAAATTTGTTCATTTATGTGGTTGTTAGCGGTTCATGGTATGGTCGTATTTAACAAGTGGTCTTTACAACTTGGATCTGAAAAGGTAATAGTGCATTTATGCCAATTAATTTCCGGGTTATGTCCAATCCCAAAATTATTTCATAATGAGAGACGATTTTAAATTAAAAGAGATTTTCTCATAGTGGCCTTGGAAGTGAATAATATTGGCCCTGTTTCGTGCGTTACTACTTCAGATAAGATTTTCCAACTATTAATCACTTCCAATGCTAAGGGTATTTCCTTCTCATATATAGGTAAATTATAATTTCTTGCTAGAATAAGATCTAGAAAACATGCGAAGCTCCCGAGTCGATCAAAGCCCATGCCTGTATTTGAGCACTATCTGGTGATTGCAGGGATATGATCGGAGTGAATGCGGCTACAGATTTGTCAGGTGATTTTTTCTCAGGGAGTAAATTAATTACATGATCCAGTCGCAGCCCCCTTACTACGAATGGGTCTCTGATTTTCCTGACCCTTTGTTAGCAACTACTAAGGCTTCAATTCAGGAAGGCGTTTTATTTCTTTTTGGGCAATTTCTGATTATTTGGCCCGGCTCACCACAGTAGATGCATAAGTTATTAGTAGGGTCCGGAATTGGGCTGGACTACCCGGGCCTGAGCCTGACCCGTATACAAAAGTTCTGGGCTGGGCCCATATTTTTAGGCCCGCAGTTATTGCGGGTCAGGTTCGGGCTAAGCCTGCTAAGATACCAGTTCAGGTTAGGCTTTACAATAAGGCCCACGGGTACCTGATAGCCTATAAATTTTATTAGGTATACAACTTGCTCCCCAACTAACTGGGATGCAAAAATGGTTGTGAATAAAATGAACTAAATAGTAAATATTAAGGCTACTCATTATTTCTGATAACTCCTATTTTATTTTCTGCTTTCAAAATTTCAAAACAGAAATAGGACACTTCGAAATAAGTTAATTACGAATGCTATTATGAGTTTGAACAATTCTAACCGGATTTATTAAAATCATCCCACTTACACAATCTGCATATCGATTAATGATATTGTTTATTATATATAATTATACGTATATATACTGTATTTAGTACTATTTGTAGTTTATTTTAATAATTTACTTATATCGCACAACATATATTTTAAATTGTCGATGCGCAACAAAATTTCAAAAATACAACCTGATCTCTACCAAAATAACATCTATACATTTGCAAACCTTTGGTCTGCAAGCTCCTATTTTTGCTAATCAGTCCTAGCAAAAGGACTTTGCTAGAAGACGTGTTATACATCGTATCAGTCCATAATCAACTTGTTTGCCGATTTATTAACATGAACCGTAATACAAAACTTTCAAAAAGGATTATCACTATAAACGCTTAATAGAAATAGAAGAACGTGAATTATAAACTTCAAGAATTAAAAGAAAATATGAATCACGTGAAATTTGAAAACCAGTCTATATCAAAAACCACTGGCAAAACAATTCACACCACCATAAAGCCATTGACAAAGTTATTAAGTGCTACTTGAAAAAAAAAGAGATTAATTGATATATATACGAGCTAGAACAACGAACAAAGGAACAATCAAAACAAAAAACCTATTAGAATGAGCAATTCGCACCACTACGAAGCCACCAGTAATGTTCTTAAAAAAAAGAATACCTACTACAAAAGCATCACCAGCAAGAACAATTCACAACACCATGAAGTCACCTGAATAAAGAAAAAGTTATTTGTACTGGAGTAACGAAAAAAAGCATGAATATGCTCCAAAGACAAAGCAGAAAGGACAAACAGATCTAAAAGTGGCAAAACCAAAACTACCATCGACACTGAAAGGCACAACGAAATCGCACAACCACCAACATTGAACGCCATGCAAAATCGTCACTAACGGCACTAAAGCCAGAGCGAAATCACGGTCACTAACGGCACCGAAAACCAACGAAACTGAAAACTTCACCAAATTCATGCCAACACGATACTGAAAGCAAAGAACTCCTATGTAGTATTGAGACTTCAACGACAACTCCTATGACCCCTGCAATGGCTCCAACAAAGACAGTGCTATTAAAAAATAATGAGTTAGACCCCATATGCACAAAAAAAAAATTATTATTAATGATTAGATGATTATCTATTTATATAACAGCTGCATCTAATTTTTTTGTTCTATAATATATGTGGGCCAACGGACTGGGTCAGGCTGGGTTGGGCCTACACGAAGCCTGACCCAGGCCCGGCCCATTTATTTATGCCGGGTACAGGCCCGGGTCAGGCTGATAAAAGCCTGGCCTGACCCGGCCCATTCCGGACCCTAGTTAGGGTTCCGAAGTTCGGTTCAGTTCAATAGAGGTTCAGGTTCAGGTTCAATGAACCTGAACCTGAACCTGCTCTAAAAGTTCAATACTGAACTGAACCTGAACTTAAAATTATTGAACATGAACCTGAACCTGAACTTAAAAAAAGTTCAGTTCAGGTTCAGTTCAAGGTTCATGAACATGTTCAGGTTCATAATATATGCACATGTTTACCT